>JAYMTA010006428.1:0-10425 GCA_036897625.1 Pelargonium cotyledonis
TTATAATTAGAAGAGTGATAAAAAAATTCATAACCGAGAGGGTGTTTGGATTTTCTTCTCAAAAATAGTTCTTAATCAGGAACAATTTTGCGTTTCAACTCAGAGAAGCAATTTAACTATTTGGATAAAAAACTGATAAGTAGTTTTGAGAAGAGAAAAACACTTGAGCTGTTTTGTAAAAAAATATTAATAAGCAATTTATAACTTCAAAATGACCACAAAGAATATTGATTATATAATTGTTAAAAAATAATTTACTTTTTAATATATTGTAATATGTATAAAAAGTATATATGCATAAGCGTGCGCGCACACATATGTTTAACTATATAATAATATAGTTCATGTGTTCAAATATTATTCTTTTTATTCATATTCAACAACTGGAGTATAATTTTCATCATCTGCAATTTAAAAAAGCACGATCCACAGTAAATCCCTTTCTTATATAATTGTGAATAACCATTGTGACTAACACAATATCTCTTTGTGTGTCTATATCATAATTCAACATATCTCTCAGTATAGCTCATCGTGCTTTCCACACTCTAAATGTACGTTTTACAATATTTCTACAGAAGAATGTAGATAGTTAAACTTTTTCTTAAGTCCTCTTGATGCACGTAAATGTTTAGTTTTGGCACGACGAAAATCTAAAGATGATATTTGATATTTTGACATTTGTATGGACACATATAACCTTTCATATGAGAATATAATGCATCAACCAAATAATTGATGTCTATGTGTATAGTTTGACTAGGCATGATCACCCATGTTTTATCAGTAAATTACAAAGGGCATGTAATGGATCTTACTTGAACGTTGACAATTTTTCTTATTAGTATTTTGTAGTTTATGTTGGAATATAATATTAAAAGAATAAATGATGAATTTAACTACAAGTTTGAGCTTTTAGTTGAGTTGATTCTCTAACATGGTATTAGAGCATAAGGTCACAAGTTCAATTCGTAACACTCTCAAAATTTGTATAATTAAATTATTTATCTATTCTCTCTATCATTTTTTAGCTTATTTACTCTTTTTTTGGGACCTTCTATATACCTCTTATCCTTCAAGCCCACTCAGGCCTTCTATATATTACTCTTCGCATATCCTTCAAGCCCACTCAGGCTCCCTATCTCGAGTTATCTATACAACTCTGTACCTATCTTCCAAGTCCACTTGGGCACTCTATCTTCTCCTATCGAGTCGCCGATTAAAAATAAAGTTAAAATCGGGACTGAACTCCTATCTATCTCTCCTATCGGGCCACCCGCAAAAGTTAAAAGCGGGAATGAGCTCTCATATCAATCTCTCCACAGTCCACTTGCAAAGTCATAGCAGACTTGAATGCGAGGGGGCGTGTTGGAATATAATATTAAGAGAATAAATGAGCACTTCAACTACAAGCTTAAACTTTTAGTTGAGTTAGTTTTATAATAGTTTATTATTTCTCATGGTGGCATATTGTATTATTGTGATGTATCGACTGAATTTTCAAGTCTTAAAGTTTCAGATGGTCAGATACTTTATGACTTGTTGACCAAATTCACATTTAATGTTGGAGATGTGATAAAGTAGAAAAATCTTTTTTTCTTTGAAGGATTAAGTAGAATATTCTCTTTTTTTTATATACCGGAAAAAACTCTTTTATTAATTCAAATATGAAATTAACAAAGAGGATATAAACTTGGGCGATTGAGAACCAATCCATGCATTAAGACCAGAAAATGACAATGAGGCCTAGTTAGAGCATGAGCCACTCTATTCATAGACCGATTAACAAGCACAAAATCAATACTACGAAAACTACTTGCTAATGAAAAAACATCCGAAATAATCATACTAAAGGCGTTGATAGCCTACCCTTTAGTCTGGATTGCTTTAATAACAACTTGTGTTGTAGAGTCTTCTTGTCCATGTGTCAATGGTAACTAGCCTAGTGTCCAAGTTCTATTGTCAAATAGTCTTAAGTGTCCAGTTGTCTAGTCTTGAGTGTTTAGGTATATAAAGCCTTAAGTATCAATTCCTCTTCCAAGTTATAGTGTCAATTCTAGTCTCCTTCCAAGCAATAGTAACTCCAAGTAGTGTAGACTTGTAGTGTGCGAGAAAAACATGCCAAAGGAACGAAGACCCAGGGTGGGGTTAGCAGGACTCTGCTTCATATGTGAGAGTAAGTTATTGTATAGTAACAAGAATGTGAAAGAGAAGTAAATCTGAATAATGGGAGTGAGAATTGAGATTATTTTCTCTTTGGAAGATGATGGCATTTTTAGGCTCATACCACCTTGTGTCATTTGTCAACGCTTGATTGGTTGGTGAAGATGAAAGGCCTATTAAGGCCCACTTAGCCTTTCAAGCCCAATTGTCCCACTTTGGCCCATTGTGCTCATATAGCCCATTTGTGGTGTCAGACTTCTCTTTTCCTCCGGACGCGTTGCTCGTGTGTACCGGTGAAGCGGGCGTGTACCGTATGCTTCTTTTAAGATTTGATGACTCGTCCGACCCATTTTGAACTAGTGCCTTGCAAGATATAGTCATGGGTATGTAAAAGTGTTGATATTGTAATGGCTTGTTGGAGTGCCTTGAAGGAATCTTGGCAAGGTTAAGGTCTTGCAAGAGTCTAATCAGAAGTGACTTGAGATGCCACTCCTCTCCTCTCACTGTTGGAGAGTTGTTGGAGTGAATGAGTCTCTCTTGTGGGCTTGTGTTTCATGGGGAGTCTTGTGCTCCATGGAGAGTCTTGTATTGGAGGCTTGTACTCCATGGGAAGTCTTGCCTTGGTATAGGAAGAGTGAGCTCCTAAGCCTCCCAAGTTGTAGTGAGATACTTGACACAAGCTTGGGTTCTCCTTGTCCATGGTGAAAGGAAGCTCATTGTCCATGGTGAGAGGAAGCTCTTTGTACATGGTGAGAGGAACTCATATGCCTTGGAGTGAGATGTATAGGCTCATATGGTTTTTCTTGGAGTAGAGCAATGATCTCATTGTTTGGAGTTGAGTGGTGACCATTCGTTTGGAGTGGAGGCCATCTTAGCTAGAGCAAGACCATATGGATAGAGAAAAAGGGACAAAGTTCATAAGCCTTTGGAGGTGACCAGGTGATGCTTAAGGAATAGGGGTTGCATATCGCGGAACAGGAGGAGGTCAGCTTATCCGGACGAGTCGGTGGGAGCAAGCTTGTCCGACCAGATGAGGAGAATTTTATGGATCCAGACAAGGTGCTTGTGTCCGTCCAGACAAGCATGATTGTCGCAAAATTTGTGCAATTGTCACTACATTTTGTGCAATTTTCGCGATAATTGTCCAACCAAACAAGCTGCTTGTCGGCGGGATGTAGCGACATCCACATACATGGTCTTGGTATTTGTCTTGTGCGGAGTCACTTTTCGTATTTTGAAGCCTTTGGGTGCCCTTGCTTGCCCCGATTTGCTATAAAGATGTTCTTGGACTTTGTATGAGTGATCTCATGGGCCAACTATGACCGCATTTATCAGAATCGGGTTGCTTATTTTGCATTGATGTCACCATGGAACAGTTACGAATGGCAATATAACCGTTGGAGAAGAATGAGGAAGGGAAAGGAAACAAAACGACATCGTCACGCCAGCATAGAAGAAGAAGAAAATAACCACATTCGTTTAAATAAAAGGAAGGAGCTAAGTGACGTCGTTGGGTCTCCCAATCCACAACGGGCAAAAGGCATGGAATCAGACTTAGGAAAGAAGAAAGCAACAACTGACTTGTTAGGGAATAAAGCAATCCCAATGCAGAATCAAAGAATCAGAGTAGTTGATGAGGAAAAGGGCCACATCAGGAAGAGCACGAGAGAAAAAAGAGCCTCCACCATATTGAGAGACTATATAAGCTAAATGATGAACCAAATTAGGGTTGTTGGATTATCTTTGTTGTTTTCCCTCTTGTTCTTATTTTGTCTTGCTCTGTAACCATACTCTCAGCAGTTTGTGATGACTAGCTGGAGTAACTATCTTTAATTTTCCCTGAATTGTTGAATGGAATAGCTGTGGAAGCCAAACTTGGCTGAGGCAACTTACTGTGTTTGTTATTTTTCCTTCATTTCCTTGCAAATCAACTTCCATCTATACTATTTGGTGCTTCCATTGACCTCCTGCCAACATGATGAATCCTAGAACTCATGGTGAAAGAATACCAGCTTTAGAAGAGACACAAGTAGCAATGAAGGAAGATATTTCACATATCAAAGATAAACAAGAGTCCATGGACAACAAACTGGATAGGATCCTTGCTTCTATGCATCAGAAGGGACCAGAATTAAGTGCAGACAACAACTCTCCATCTAAACAAGTGACTCAAGATACAGGTCAGCAAAATAATTTCCTTGGTGGTATTGATAAGAATGCTGTATTTTTTCCAAAGTTCTCTGGCTCAGATCCAATTAAATGGATAATAAGAGCTGAAGCTTACTTTGCCATATGTAGAACAAGTGAATGGAACAAACTGATATTAGCTGAGGCTCACATGGAGGGTTCCCATATAAACTGGTTCCAAAGCCTTAAGAAGCTAGGACAGTTTTATGACTGGAAAAGTTTTACAAAAGCTATCATTGAGCAGTTTGATCCCTCATAATTTGAAAACCCTAGAATAGCTCTATTCAAACTTACTCAAGGTCAGATGGCAGTGGCTGAGTATTATTCCCAATTTTGTTTATGCCTCAATAGAAGTGAAGGGCTCTCAGAATCCATGATCATAGATGTGTTTATGGGAGGCTTGAGACCAGAGATACAGAGTGAACTAGTAGCTGCTTGCCCAACATCAATTTCATGTGCAGTTGGCCTAGCAAAACTTCATGAAACAAGGATCAAAACCCTCAAAACACCACCATATACAAAGCCCTACACCAGACACCCAAACAGCCAAGCCTTATTACTAGCACCAAATATACCCAGACAATACACCCAAACCAGAAACAATGACAACACCAAACACTTAACCCAATTTGAGATCCAGAAAAGAAAGAGAAAGGCCAATGTTTCATTTGTGATGACAGGTATTCACCCACACACATTTGCCCCAACAAACCCAAATATCTGCATATTGATATGACAGATGAAACTTTCACATAAGACCAGCTACTTAACCCACCAGACCCTATCCTTACACAGGAACAACCACCTACCCTTGATACAAATGAAGAGCAAACAACCTTATCTTTTATGGCACTCTTAGGTGCAAACAATACATCAACTATGAGGTTTCAAAGAGATATTAATGGGGTCCATTTCTTAGTCTTAGTGGACAATGGTAGCTTACACAACTTCATTCAGCCCAGAATAATGGAAGCTTTGGGTCTTAAGATGGAGCCATGCCTTGATTTTGTGGTTAAAGTTGGAAATGGGTAGATGCCAAGAGCTACAGAAATAATCAAACAAGTGCCATTAACAATCCAAGCCCACACTATAACAGTAAACCTCACTGTGGTTCCAATTTGATGAGCAAACCTAGTTTTGGGGGTACAATGGCTAGCAACATTGGGGCCATTCTTGACGGATTACCAAAAAATGATTATGAAATTTTACTTGGGTGACAAGTTCATTCAACTGCAGGGGGAAAAATCAACAGTCAAGGAAGCTCAATTCCATCACATCACAAGGATGGTAAGAACACAATCCATAGCTGAGATGCACACTGTGGCAACAGTTCACCAACCACAAGCTCCTGGCCCACCTTTCACAATAACACCAGAAACTCACCCTAATATAACCCTCTTGCTACACCTATACACAAAAGTCTTTGAAAAGCCAGAAACACTACCACCACAAAGACCATTTGATCATACTATACCAATAATTCCAAATGCCAAACCAACAAATGTCAAGCCCTACAGATACCCTTTTTTCCCAAAAAAATGAGATTGAGAAAATCATAGCTGAACTGCTGCTGGAAGGGTTAATTGAACCAAGCACAAGCCCTTATTCAGCCCCAGTCATATTAGTGAAGAAGAAGGATATAACATGGAGGTTTTGCATAAATTGTAGAGCTCTAAACAATATAACAGTCAAGGATAAGCTCCCCATGCCTACAGTAGAGGAGTTATTGGATGAGCTACATGGGCTGCTTTCTTTTCAAAGTTAGATATAAGGTCTGGCTACCACCAAATCCTTTTGAACTCAGAAGATTGACCTAAGACAACTTTTAGGACCTACATTGGCCATTACCAATGGCTTGTGATGCCATTTGGTCTAATTAATGCTCCATCAGCATTTCAAGCACTAATGAATGATGCATTGAAGAAGCAACTCAGGAAGTTTACATTAGTGTTCTTTGATGACATTCTAGTTTAAAACAAAACATGAAATGATCATATTTTCCATTTGCAACAAACACTTTAAGCAGTACCCCTC
Organism: Pelargonium cotyledonis; assembly: GCA_036897625.1. NCBI lineage: Eukaryota > Viridiplantae > Streptophyta > Magnoliopsida > Geraniales > Geraniaceae > Pelargonium > Pelargonium cotyledonis. The sequence goes on from JAYMTA010006428.1 coordinate 6,385, forward strand.
CGTGGTTTACAGAACTTTAACTTTATAGTAAGTACTAGTAAATTAAAAACCTGCTTTCAAAATATATAGTCGTGACTAGTCTCATAAGAAATTGATGGGACCTTTTTATATGCATCATGAGGACTTCCTTTAACATTGAAACTAAAACGCAAATATTAAGACTCTCCAAGACGATTCCTTGTATGCTAAGTTCTCTAAGTACACTTTTGGCCAGACAAGTATAGAATACCTAGGTCATATAATGACTAAGGATGGTGTTTCTATGGATCTTAACAAGATCAAGGAAATTATAGATTGGAAGTTACCAGCAAACTTGAAACAACTAAGGGGATTTTTGGGTCTAGAATGCTACTACAGAAGGTTCATAAGAGGGTTTGCCAAGATTGCTTCAACTATGACAAATTTACTCAAAAAAGATGCATTCCTATGGACAGAGCAAGCTACCATAGCTTTCAATGCTCTAAAAGAGGCTGTGACTCAAGCACCAGTTTTGATTATCCCAAATTTCAATCAAGAGTTTATAGTGGAAACAGATGCCTCTGGTTCAAGATTAGGAGTTGTGCTCAGTCAAAAGGGGCACCCTATTGCCTTCTATTCAAATAAATTCTCCCTTAGGATTAGGGTTGTGCAAAAAAATCCACCAACCCATCAAACCGCTTAGCATCCGCCCCCGCTAAACTGACCCACTTAACAGGCCCAAAATCACATCCCGCTAAGCTAACGGGCGGATGACGGGCTTGGAAGCCCAAACTGCCACATAACCTGCCCGCCCGCTAAAGCTAACCCAATACCAAACCCTACCCTATATTCTAGTATAAATAGACTCTTTCTATCCTTAGTTCTCTACAGTCTCATCACTCTCTCACCCTCTCAATCTGATTTTTTTTTCTCTCTCTCTTTCTCTTTGGGTCTTTGGAACCATCTCTTTCTCGTCATCTTTTCTTTCTAATTCATCAATCTCTCTCTAGAATCCTCTCTTTATCTTCATCTTCTCTCTTATATTTTTCGATCTATGGTGTTTAAGCTTTTGTTTTTGTGTGTTTGTGAATCAATAGTCTCTCATATTACTGGATTTAAAGTTCATGTCTATGATTTGAGTCCAAAACTTTTAAATCTATGTAATATGTTATCATCTCTCCTTATCGATTTTATCCGCTTTTCAGATTTGATAAACTGAGTACAATTTTGTATTATGTATTTTCTCTCCTCTCAAGCATGTATTCTGTGTGGTTGTGTTATGTTTTCCTATGTATCCATCTAATTTTTTATTTAGTTTTATATAGTTCTATTTTTCTGTCTACTTATGCATTTAGATCTTTCATTTTTATATAGATCTGTATATTTGCATGTTCTTTTCTGTATATTTGCATTATAAATATTTTCTTGTTTATTTTTGTTGTATATGTTTACATAGTTTCATGTTAGTCCAACCTAATCATAAATATATATATATTTGTTTAAATCTTGTTATCAGCTTGTTTGTTTTTGCTACTTTATGTGTATTTGTATGAGTTTTCTAGATCTAAGATTAAACTTGAATTGTCAGATCTGAGTTATGATACTGATAATCATATTTTATTTTGTAAAAAGTTAATTAAATATATTGATCTATTATTTGAATAAATAAGATAAATGAACAAGCTTACCAAGAAAATGGACTAATATTGAAAATGGACTTGAAAAAATATGGACAATGGACTCCCATGAACTATTTGGACATGACTATGGGCTCTCAAATGAACAAACTAAGCATGGCTTAAATAAAATTGGCGGTTTACCGGTTTTCCGGTTTCCCGTTAAACCGCCCGCTAAACCGCTTGTAAAAATCTGCTAATATTTCATTCTTAACGGGCGGCTGGCGGGTGCTAAAAGTTCAACCCGTCCTTAGCGGGGCGGATTGACTTTTGGGGCTATCGGGCGGGTAACCCGCCCGTGAACACCCCTACTTAGGATGCAAAAACAATCAACATACATAAGAGAATTATATGCCATTGAACAAGCTGTCAAGAGGTGGAGGCCTTATTTATTGGGGCATAAATTTGTGGTCAGAATAGATCACCAAAGCATCAAATGCATACATGATCAAGTGTTTCAAAGTCCAGAGCAACAACAATGTTTAATTCAACTCCTAGGCCATGACTACAAGATTGAATATAGAGAAGGCAAAGACAACATGGCAGCTGATGCCTTATCTAGGTCTTTTATGATAATCCAAGGTTGTTCAAAGCCACACTTTCACTTCCTAGATAAATTAAAGAAAGAGCAGCAAGAAGATTTAAAGTGTAACACAATTAAGAAACAAGGTGTGATAGACTCCAACTACTCAATCAAGAATGATATGTTATTTTACAAAGGGAGATTAATGATACCTATGCAGTCTGATTTAAAGCAACAATTACTCTTTGAGTTTCACAAATCAACCATTGGGGGTCATGCAGGTATTCAAAGAACACTCAAAAGATTACAAGTTGGGTTCTTTTGGGAAGGGCTGTACAAGGATGTGGAAGATCATGTTTCAAGTTGCAAGGGCTGTCAACAAGCAAAGCAGGACAACAAACAAGTTGTTAGGCTTTTACAACCCTTGCCCATACCAACAGTGGTTTGGAGTGATATAGCAATGGACTTTATAACAGGATTGCCTCCCTCAAATGGCCAAACAGTAATCATGGTGGTTGCTGATAGATTAATAAAGTATGCAAACTTCTCTACACTAAAGACTAACTACACTAGTGAGTCTGTAGCTCAGAAATTTATGTCTGATGTGGTGAAATTACATGGTATCCCAACTTCTATAGTCTCAGATAGAGACAAAGTGTTCACAAACAGATTCTGAAGGGAACTATTCAGATTGCAAGAAACAACATTGGCAATGAGCTCTTCCTATCACCCACATTCAGATGGTCAAACTGAGATTCTTAACAAGACCCTAGAGATGTACCTGAGATGTTTTGTCTCTGATAACCCAGCTAGATGGTCATAACATTCACCTTGGGGTAAATACTGGTACAACATATCTTACCACACAGCAGCTGGTATGTCCCCATTTCAAGCTCTTTATGGAAGACAACCCCCTGCAATTCAAGAATATATACCAGGTGACTCAGAAGAGGTATCAGTTGAGCAACAATTACTAGCAAGGGATGCAATTTTGAAGAAGTTAGAGGCTAATCTTCTCAAAGCTCAAACAAGAATGAAGATGAACAAAGACAAACACAGAAGAGAAGAACAATATGATGTGGGAGATTAGGTCTGGGTCAAATTGCAACCATATAGACAACGATCTGTAGCACTTCGAAAGAATAAAAAAATTGGGGTATAAGTATTTTGGTCCATTTCAAGTTCTACTAAGAATTGGGGAAGTTGCTTACAAATTACAGCTGCCAGACAATGCAAAGATTCACTCTGTGTTTCATGTCTCACTTCTGAAAAAATTTAAAGGAGTCCCAACAGAACACCACATCCTAGAGTAACTAATTACTAGCACATCATCAGAGAGTTCTCTACCACAAGTCAAGGGAAAAAGAAGAATATTTAGGCAGGGAAAATGGATACCTCAAGTTCTGCTGCAACACGGAACCGCTCCACCCACATGGGAAGACCTCAAATCAATTCTGGACAGATAACCTGATTTCCACCTTTAGGACAAGGTGAATGTTGATGGGGAGGGTAATGGAGCAGTTACGAATGCAATATGACCATTGGAGAAGAAGAAGAAAGGGAAAGGAAACAAAACGACATCGTCACGGCCAGCACAGAAGAAGAAGGAAACGACTGCGTTCGTTTAAATAAAAGGAAAGAGTTAAGCGACGTCGTTGGGTCTCCCAATCCACAACAGGCAAAAGGCATGGAATCAGACTTGGGAAAGAAGAAAGCAACAGCTGACTTGTCAGGGAATGAAGCAATCCCAATGCAGAATCAGAGAATCAGAGTAGTGGAGGAGGAAAAGGGCCACGTCAGGAAGAGCACGAGAGAGAGAAGAGCCTCCACCATATTGAGAGACTATATAAGCTAAATGATGAACCAAATTAGGGTTGTTGGATT
>JAYMTA010006429.1:0-10425 GCA_036897625.1 Pelargonium cotyledonis
TCTTGTAGTAAAACCTGATGCCTCTTATCTGCCTGCTTCCAAACCCCACGTCTGCACCGATCTCGCTGCCGCCTGCGCCGTCACAAAAAGACGAAAAACCCTAAAAACAGCTACTCAAAAACCCTAAAACAGGAAACCTAAAGAGGCAGAACACTTTTTTTGTGTGGAAATAGTACATATCTTTAGTTTGATTAATATTGAGTGGGCACTTTATAGTGTCAACCAATAAAAAACGAGTAATTAAGTAAATATAATAAAAGAACTGAAAAGAAAAATAAAAAAGGTAAATCCACGCAGGACTGTCAGTCACACTCCCAAAAAGCACCATTAAACAACTATCCCATGTCCAGAGCTTCTAGAGGATCATCATTATCAATCAATTATCGATTATTTCTCCTTAATTTCCAGGTTTCTTCGAGACAACGGTTCGGTGTCGATGGTGGGTTCTGGTCGAAGAAGGAGATAATTGATCACCATGCTCGCATTTCACTCTCCGACACGATTCCACAGCTCTAGCACAAGAATCACCAGATCCTCAATCTCTGCGTAGCTCGCATCCGAACCCTAAAAGACTAAAACCCACTGCCAATTCTTCGATTCTGATATTGGGAGGTGTAGAAATGGAGGAAATTGGTGGAGGCCTGAGCTGATATATGGTGGAGTAGTGAAATCTAGGGCATCGAATTAAGGTGTGGAGCAAGGGAGAGGTGGAGATGAAGAAATTGATAGGGAGGCCAGGGACGGTGGGTGGGTTGCTGCTGAGAATTGGGCAATGCGCATTTTCTGCTGCTTCTATTGGAGTTATGGTCTCTGCTTTTGGCTTCTCTACCTACACTGCTTTCTGGTATTTAACTGTTTCTGTTGCCTTTGTTTGTAAATCTTTTATGGGTTTTCAATACATGGTTTCTAGTTTTTTATGTTTGTTGTTTACAAGTGTTTCATTACACTGAGAGTTCACATTTTGCTTTATATCGGTGTATGTGAGCAAATATTGTTTTTTGCATTATGTTTCTTGAAAGACTTACTTTTGCGGGGTTGAAACTTGTTAGAGTACTGTTTTCTAGTCTATTCTGATATGTGGAAAAAGGAAAAGATAGTGTAGCGTAATCTGCATTTGATTGTTTCAAGAGCTCAAATGTGCAGAAAAATAAATCGGTGTGTTTTGTTTTATAATTTACACTCGAAAGTGCTCAAATGACTTGTGTATTCGTGGTTCAATTTTCAGTTTTGAGAATGTCATACATCAAACATTGCATCTGTAGTAATGAATCAACTATTTGTTGTTGTACCTTTTAAGTCGTAGTCCATGTATGCATATCAATGTATGAAACTCGTTCTATTTGTCTGTGTGTTTCGTCCTCCTGTCTCTTGCGGTTATGTTACTAGTAATTGTACCTTATAAGCCGTAGTCCATGTATGCATATCAATGTTGAAACTAGTTTTGTTTGTCCATGTGTTTCGTTCTCTCGTCTCTTGCGGTTAAGTTATTAGTAATTGTACATTTTTAAGTCGTAGTTCATGTATGCATATCAATGTTCGAAACTAGTTCTTTTTGTCTATGTGTTTCGTCCTCGTCTCTTGCAGTTTTGTTACTAGCTTAGTTAAATGCAAGTTCTCAATACATGCAAATGTGCTTCTGTTAGAGTTTCATATGCTTGATTGAGTTTCTGTTGAAAACATTCACACATGTCTTTTCTCATGTTCGTGTATCATCTAGCTTCTATAATTTGTACAAGTCAACCTGTATGTGCTATACTACCATTTAACCTAATCAATAACATCTATCTATGATAATAATAACTCCATTCCTCTCTCTCCAATGAGTTGGTTTCAGTTAACTTATGTGAACTATGTTCAATCAAGTCTTGTGTAAGTAATCATAGTTCTAGTCATTCTAGATTCATTATTGTCAGCATATGTGTTAAATCTTTCTAATGTGATTCTTCTATAGGGATTATCAATATGAGCTCTTTATTATGGGCTTTTAATTTTCCCGATAGAATGTTTGGTTGGGATGGCAATTAACATTTATAAGAGGTAGAAGTTCAGGAAGAGAAATATTTTGTTGTAGGAATAACATTTCATTTCTGCTACGCATTACATGGTGAGGCAAAGACTTTGATAGTGAAGAGTGGGGTGGGGTTCGCATGGATCTTAGGCACAGATTTTGATAAGTGATTCGTATTAAAAACTTCATTTCTGAATATGTGCCATGTTCAATCAAATGACTGTAGAACCCTCTGTTACTAACCGAAATGGCTGCAGATTCAATTGATTTCAAGGCTAACTTAAGTGTTTTGGTGCATGTGCCTGATTTCATGTTATGGTATGCACATTTTTACATCTGTTAATTTGATGCTCTGCACTAGTGATGGTTGAAATGGAACAGCGAACAGTTATTGTTTGTATCTTGCTAATTTCCCTCCTTTGAGACCATAGATAATATTTGTTTAAATATATTGCCTATATAATGTTCTGTGCATTATTTTTTTACTATTTGGATTGTAATATGAATCTCTGCCAGTTATTTAATTGCATCGATGGGGCTTCAAGTACTGTGGAGCTTTGGACTTGCGTGTCTAGATATCTTTGCTCTGCGGAGAAAGAGAGACCTCCAAAATCCAGTTCTTGTGAGCCTGTTTGTTGTGGGTGATTGGGTATGTAACTTTTCTCTTAAATTCAACTATACCTACCACAAGAGCTGCACGAACTTTGCATATAAAAACGCATGTGTACTAGTGCATGTTAATCATAAGAAATTAGAAAATTTAACTGCAATAGCTCAACTGATGTTTGAGCATATATGAACAAAAGAATTTGTGTGTGTGTGTGTGTGTTTGTGTGAGTAATTAGGATATAAACGAAGACTAAGAGGGAGGGAAAATTGTTTTCTAAGAGGTACAAAAGGTGGGGAGGGTATTCTCTTTTAACAAATTTTGAAAGGGACAATAGTTTGTTAGTTGTAGTGAATCTCGAAAAGGACTGGTTAAAATTTGTTTAAGGTTGCACATCACATTAAGATTCATTTGTTTAAATCTTTTTACAATAAATCATCAACGCTCGGTGTTATTGTTTGGAAAAGAACATACCTCTATTACATCCTGGAATCACTGTGGCAGCTTAATTAGTTGGTACCGTAAACTCAGACCTCAGGATATTGTTGGAATTACAAATTATGGTTCAACTTGTGCAGGTGACGGCTACTTTATCACTTGGAGCTGCATGCTCGTCTGCCGGAGTTATAGTTCTCTATTCAAGGGACTTGGATTTCTGCAAGGCGCCGCAAATGCATCTTCCTTGCAGCAGATTCCAGATATCTGTCACTTTGGCTTACGCCGCATGGGGCTTTACTGCCATATCTTCTTATGTGATGTTTTGGATCCTAGCCTCAGTTTAGATAGCAATAACATTATATTTGACATGTAAATGTTATTGAGTATGTAACTTGCCTCAATTTTGAGCAATTTTCGATCTACTGTTGAGTTGCATTGAGTTTTTCCTATCCCAGCTTTGTGGGTTGTCTTTGGTTTCCCCATTGCTCCCATTTGTAATCAAAATAGTAAGCAGAAGTGTGATTTGTTGTTTCAACATCAAGAATCTTGTATTTTCAGGTAGCAAAAGAGTCTACCAGTTATGGGCATGTGGATTTGCAATTTTCATTTGAGATAAGCACACATTAGATCTGGTAATATGCGTGTTGTATTGAAAGTTGTTTGTGTGTTGCATGACCTAACACAAACGTTATTATGAACACATGTTTACAAATAAATAGTCAGCATACAAGAGTCAACAAAAATCCATGAGAAACTCTGCCATAAAATAAAGTTAAAATGCATGAGAGGATATCAGTTGCAAGTTCCTTCCAAAAAACTGAACATAATCACAAATAAATTACAAGTTATCAGAAAATACAAACCATGAGTTTGTCTTTGAAACTAGAATAAAAGCTATAACCATTTTTCAGCCAGCAAGTATCTAGAAGAAAACAGTTCTAAACCTAACCTGATTAGGCTCTGCCAAAATTCCCTTCAGAGGCCTCCATCAACGAACTAAACTGAACGAGGATACTAACAACGAGTATTGTCTTAGCACATCGCAAACTAAATCTTGGACTTAAAAGACCGAAGATGTAAGAGAATAAAGACCCAAATTTGTGTTAGAGCTACAAAAAACAGTATCAAACCCTCTATAATGCTTTGCCAGAGGAGTTCAGTCACATGACAATCTCTGGCTTCAAAATGCTAGACTTTATCTCTTTGTGAGGCAAGACAACACCCCCGTTGCTGTAAACTTCATCGCCAAGATGAACATCTTCTCCCAAGATTGTCATGTTCTCTGCACGAGCCCACTTTCCAACAGTGGAGTGCCAGCCAATGATGCTATCGGAGATGCAGGCGTGTTTCTTGATTCGAACACCACGCATTACAGTACAGCGAGAGAGCCTAGCCCCTGATTCAATAACACATCCTGGCCCAATGGCAACATCTGGTCCAATGAGACATCCGTCTCCAATAACAGCAGTCTCGTCCACCAAAACGTTTCCAACAAAGGGAGATCCAGATGCCAATTTGGACGAGGAGATTTTGCGCAAGGATTCAAGGTACAGTCTTAGGCCCTTTATATAATCCTTTGGCTGACCAATGTCCATCCAAAACCCAGGTAAGACCATGGCATAAAGCTTGTTCTCAGCTGCTATATTAGGGAAAACCTCCTTCTCTATTGAGGTGGGCCTCAACTCAATTCGATCAATAACAGATGGGTTTAACAAGTAGATTCCAGCATTGATCTTGTTACCAACGAATATTTTTGGTTTCTCAACAAATTTTTCAACTTTCCCCGTGGCTTCATCCATAACCACCACACCGTATTTTGATGGCTCATCCACCTATACAAACAAACTGATTAATTTTGGTACAGAAAAAAACCATAGTTCGCAAATAGCAAGAATTATGCTCCATTTACCTTGGTGACCATAATCGAAGCCTCCCCACCATGGCTTTTGTGGAATTCAATCATTTCTTTCAAAGGATATTGACTAATAACATCGCTGTTGAGAACAAAAAAGGGCTCACCAGAGCCATCTATCAACTTATCCCTGGCAAGAGCTAGGGGACCTGCTGTGCCAAGTGGTCCTGTCTCCTGTGAACAAGTGATCTTAATTGCAAGCTTTTGCTCGAAGTCTTTCAAGAAGTTCAGCATAACCTGCAAAATGAAAGTAGGGTGAGGAGCGCATAACATACCATTATAAGAACATGATCTGCAGTAGGACAAGGATATTTTATATTACCTCTGGTTGGTAATTTATGGCCAAAATTACTTCGGTAACTCCAATAGCTTTCAGGGCTTCAATCTAGCCAAAAAAAGAAGAACATGTATGGTCAATTTATATAGACGATGAGAGCTTCATTACACTAATCAGGAAAGGTAGTTAATTTAGTATGAAAAATGTAAATAAAATAATAAAAATAAGACATTTTATATAGAAAAAGGTATGAACAAGAAGCCTGGGTGTACCGAGCAATATGAAAAGTCATGCATACAACTTAAGCTTGGATGAAGAAAGGACAGCATAACAAAATCGTACCTGATGTAATATCATAGGTTTGTTAGCGAAATCAACCAGCGGCTTGGGCACGCTAAGGGTCAACGGCCTCAACCGAGTTCCAAACCCTCCAACGAGAATAAGCGCCTTCATGGTCAATACGAGATACTCCTTATCTGAAAAATCCATCAGACTCGGTGAGCATAATGTTCCAAGCTAACTCAACAAAAACATTAAACATTGTACTAGAAATCTAACAGCTTCTCGCCTCCTAATCTCTCAAGGCAAAGCAGGCTTTTCCACAGAACTCGACTTTACATTTACTAATCGCACCAACCTCTCTAACCAATACCACCGAAGAAGATTCTAAACTAACCAAATGAGTGCTCGATTAAATGATGTAATGCTGAAAGAACAACACTAGCCTGCAATGGAGAACCGACCAATAAACCCGTAATCCTATCACATTCAGAGAGTAAAAACTAAAACCATAGCACACAAAATGGAATAACTAAATCAGTTTCAGGCTCATAAGTTCCAGCAAAATGGCAAGTTCCCAACCATGAGTTCAATACCTAAATTAGAATTTGCAAAATATGAAAAAACAATCAGAGGGTTTCTAACTAAATCTTCAATTTTAACAATTGAACATCAAAACACACACATTCACCCGACATTATTATAAATAAATTTTAAGAACATAGAGTACAAATAGGATACAAACAAACTAATGATCATGTACAGAAACACAAAAGTACGATCACACAAATATCAGAACAAAAGTCAGATCTAAATGTGAAGATCAGATGCGAAACACCAATACCTTTCACGTGATCTGTGAGGCTCGAAGCTGAATCGATAGACGGAGAAGGCTGAGGAAGATTATATAGAATGAAACCTAATTGTTGAAAAGCTGTATTGCTTTGACGGAGACGGAGTCGTGGTGGCTGGCGCGACGAAAAAGGCTGCGAAGAGAAAGAGAAGAGTTGATTTGAAAAACGCCGAGGCTCTGTTTCAGTGCACAGTGACGAATTATTGTGGAATTCGGAATCATTCGTCGTCTAGATTCCTAAGCTGAGTTGGCTCTGAGTTTCACTGATTTTGTGACTCGTCCTCTCTAAGATGATAAAAATGAGAAAATTTTGTTATCGTTGAGCTTAAATTTATGTGGATATATTTGGGATTTTTTGTTGGCCCAATAAGAATAAGGTCCAAAAACAATTAGGTGTTGACATTATGTAATTATAGTTAACCATTCGAATTTCGTATCGGGTTGATTTTGAATCAGATTTGAAAAACTCAATCTCACCAGAAAAAGATGTGCATTGCGGGGTTGTATTAAATTTTACGGATCTGCCAGTTTGAACTAGAGCTGACAATATGCGTCATGACACGACAGAAGCAACTGTTTGACCTCCAAAACACTCACTCACAATAATAATAAAATAATAATCAGCTGAACTACATTAGAGCTGGCAATTTGCTTCATAACACAACAGAGGTAGTTGTTCTCTTTAAACTCATGAACCCAACGTATATCTTTGTCGAAAAAACTTGAACTTGAGATCTCAGAAGGAATTAAAAACACTTAATCCGTTTGACCCGATATGCCTTAATCTCACACACTTGGCATTATCGACAAACACAACGATTGGTATAATTGTAAATTCTAGTGTCATCATCGGTTTAATTGCAAGAAATCAGATTGATATTACGTACACCTCTCATATAACCTCAGCACATAAAAATCTCTTTACAAATAAACTCTCCCTAAAATATTTGTAGAAGAAACTTCCAAGACATTGGTTCAAAACTAGAACAGAGTGCTCTGTTTTTCATTACTCTGTTTCAAAACAGAGGAAGTTTATACAATTCCAAAACAGGGCACAACAAGTAACGTTCACAAGTATCAGTCCTTGCAATTCACAGTTTGGCCTGCGAAACATTCCCATTCAAAACACTCATAATGTACTCAATTTCGTCGGCAGCTTCCTTCATCGACGGCCGGTTCTGTCTCTGCTCCTCCAAGCACGCTCCGGCGAGAAACCCCAAAGCCTTCATCGTCTCGATCTCCACATCGCTGGCCTTCAATTTCATCGCCGGATCGATCGCGTCGACCAATCTCTCTTCACTCATCAGTTTCTTCACATACAGCACCAAATTCACCTCCTCCTCATCTCTGCTGAAATCGATTGCTTTTTTCGAAGTCAAGAGCTCCAACAAAACGACGCCGTAGCTGTACACGTCGCTCTTGTCGGTGAGCTGGAAGTTCCGGTAGTACTCCGGGTCGAGGTAGCCCAGTGTTCCCTGAGCTCCGGTGAAGATGTGGGTCTGGTGGACCTCGGTCCTCTCCACGAGCCTTGAGAGGCCAAAATCGGCCACCTTGGCGTCGAGCTTGTCGTCGAGCAAAATGTTGCTGCTCTTGACGTCGCGGTGGTAGATCGGAGGCACGGCGGCGAAGTGGAGATACGCTAGGGCCTCGGCGGTTTGGTGGGCTATGCGGAGGCGCTGCGGCCACGTCAACGGCGGTGACTTGACGGAGCGGTGTGGTATGGAACCTATGCATGGATATGACAAAAATTAGAAACTGTTGTCAAACTAAAATATTAAAAGTCACAGGAACAAGAACAAAAGAGTATCAACCAAGTTAATAAGAATTAGAGAGTCAATCAAGACACGTATGAAAAAGAATTATTCGGGTTCATTGGAAAGGATTCAAACTGTCAAGTATCAACAAGTTGTGACTAAACCGTTTTCCAACTTTTAGTTAGAATTCGATGAAAATGTAATATCGGTGACTTAAAAATATAACAAGTTAAGTGACACATAAAGTTCTCATCACGAATGAGACGAAAAGAGTCAATCAAAATATTGTGCTAATATGATGGGACACATAAAAGGATGATAGGTTACATAACTCATTCCAATCCAAACTGCTATCGTTATTACAAAAAAAAGTTTTAGTTCACATATCTTACGTGTCAAAGTCTTAACAAGAATGACCAATAGTTATAATGATAATCAAGCTACTCATACTGACACCATTAGTTCATTTAACATGTAATTATTACATGTCCTTAGATACTTTTTAGTAGAACTAACAATTTAGACCCGAATACACGGACACTCAAAATTTGAACCGCTTTTAACTTGGTCTTATCAACATTTGGGTCAAACTAACACTATTCAACACACATTAGCCCTAAAAACTAAAATCCGACCGACCCGCTACAAAAATACTTACTTTCGGGCCGAATTTGAGTTAGACTTTACCAATTCGGACCGAAACCGAAATTGCAATCTCTACTCCTCCAATCCCCAACTAATGAATTATCATATTTCTAAATTGTACCGTACCGTGGTGGCCGTGGAGGATATCGAAGAGCGTTCCGTTGGAAATGTACTCGTAAATCAACAAAGGCTCGTCGTGATCGACGCAACAGCCTAGAAGACGGACCAAGCTGCGGTGGTTGACCTGGCAGAGGATTCGGACCTCGTTGAGGACTTGGTCCGTGCCGGTGCACTCCGTGCCCTTGGTGGTGGTCAGCTTGGCGCGCTTGACGGCGGTGACGGTGCCGTCTTCCAGGACGGCCTTGAAGACCTCGCCGAAGCCGCCGGTGCCGATGAGGTTGTCCTTGGAGAAGTTGTTGGTGGCCTTTGTGATCTCTTTTCCGGTGAAGATCTTCGCGGACTTGCCTAGACTTTTGGTGTTTAGCATCTCTTCGCGGCTCTTGGCCCTCCGTTTGGTCTCTTTTTTTATGCGTTGCTTGTGTAATAGAAATCCGGTGGAGATCAAGACTATGACTCCGACGACGGCGACGACTGCTCCTGAGAAGTGACACACAAAATGCCGATAAGTATACTTGCACTTCAACATTTTCTTAAATAATGAATATTGTTATAACATTTTGTGAATGTTCTTACCTCCTATAAGTGGAGTTTTCTTCTTCAGTTTGCAGCCTTTTCCATGCTTGCACTTGAATTCTTAAAAATAAAAAGAAAGACAAACATTTTAATATCTTGTGACACACTATGGTCTATGAACTTGTCACATACTATCAATTGAAATTATAAAAAAGGATCTAGATACACATAGGTTGTGCACTTTATGAACATCCACAACCATTGTTAGTAGAAAATAATTTAATTGGTATCATTCCCTTCAAGTTCTTTCACTAACCAAGACATGTTATGTCAAGCAGTTGATGCGCTTTGAATTTTCTTTCAAGTTTCAAGTTCGAGCCTCATTGTCAACGGTATGTAGTGGGATTTATGAGTTTAAAGAGAGAACTAACAATTAGTAAATTAAGAGTGGCGCCCTCCACCAGAGGGTGAGAAATTGGCATTCGTTGATGTTCCGTAGCTTGTAAAAATAGTTCTTCCACTAAAATATTGACACATAAAACAAGTGTACTTGTGGTATAGTTAAGTGTATAACCTATTAATTTTTTATGTAGTCCTAATGGTGAAAAACAAAATTGGATTAGCCAGGATTTGCTTACTTTTACACACTCCATTGATGGGGTCCCACTTAAACCCAGCATTGCACAGACACCTCATGCCTCCACCACTCTGCGGGCTCGGCATACACTTCGATTTCACCAATTCCCTACAATCCGCCGGCCCCTTACACGGCGGCTCCATCGGCAGTTGCCACTCCAGCTCCACCCCCGGCTCCGGCCACTTCTTGACCGCCGCATTGGCGTCCATGTCCACAAAGCTCTGAAACGCCGCGCACCCGCCGGAATGTATTCTAATCACGTACGAATTCTGCGACCCGCCGGTCCGGAACACGCAGCACAGCCTCGTCCCCAGACACGCCGCCGCGCCGGAGCGCCGGATGTAGTCGTGGCCGAAGACGTTGGATGGGAAGATGATCGGGG
>JAYMTA010006430.1:0-10424 GCA_036897625.1 Pelargonium cotyledonis
AAATCAACTATGGGAATGATTGTTGAAATTGGATTAAACTCATGTTTCGGTTTTAATGCTTCCAAACAAATTGGATTTGGTTGAACATAGTAGCAACCGTGCTCTGGGTTGCTCGAGGAGTGGTTCCTACGGATGAAACATGAGAGGGAGTAAGGCCGTTAGCACTAGTCCTTTCTGTGCCGCTTCCTATCAATGCAATTCCGGCCGTTATGATAGGACAAGATTGTGTTGATTCGATTTAATCATGATTTTCCATAGCGGGTTTCAATCCCGTGTTGATGACACCGTCATGTCACATCTGAACTAAAACTCTCTCTCTTTGTTTAACTTTTCAAATTTTGAATTCTGGATTTGCTATCTCTTAACCTTTTCAAAAACTCAATCTTTGACCCGATTTGGTCAAAGGTCAAACATTTCAAAACACTCCCAAGATTTGATTCACTTTAATTGCCTAGATTAATTTTACAAAGTTTAATTAATTTAATAATTTTAATTAATCACCGACCAAGTCCTTGAGGATTCGACAACCCGGACTTAACCGTCCTTTATGACAAGGTAGACTCTGGTATACTTGTCGGACGCCCACCATTAATTAATAAAACTTCACTTTAAACGTAATGTAAATTACAAACTACATATAAGTTCTTAAGTACAAATAGGCCACATAACACAAATCGAAGTAGGATTGATCATTGATGTGCCTATTTTGACTTTCGATCGCAAACACATTAGGTGATGTGTGGGTGTTGATGTAGAATTTCTTCTCCTCAAATGCAAGGGATACTAGCCTAAGTGTCAATCGTCCAGTCTTGAGCACTTATGTGAGTAACAAGGTCCTAGTGTCTTAAGTCCAGTCTTCAAGCTAAGATGTCGTCCAGCCTCTTGAACCAGTATAATGTGGAAGGAAAAACACATTAAAGAAATGAAGAACCTGACCAGGACTTCATCTCGGGCGTGAGAGTAAGTCATTTGTATGGTAAACACTAGAGCCTTTCTAGAGAGAGAAGGTGTGGAAAATGAAGTGAAGAGAAGGTGTGGAAAATGAAGTGAGATTGTAAATTGTGTGAACCCTTTTCCTTGTGGAGGAGTGGGGGTATTTATAGGAGTTCTAATCACCTTGCGCCACTTGTCATGACGTGATTGGTTGGTGAAGAAGAAGGGTAAATAGTGAAGTGCAATTTTGGTATTTCAAAAAAATATTTGTCATGTGCTGGACACATGATTGATTTTTTGGAATATTCTGTTAACTTTGACGGAAAAAATGAACGAAAAGTTTTGTTACATAGTTTAGGATAGCCACTAGTTACAAATCAAACTTATGTGCAAAAAGAGTATACTTCAGTATGTGCATGTTTAATTTTTCCTAAAATTTATGTTGATAAATAATTTGTTTTAAAAGGAATAATAAAAATAAATAGTGTACGATTTATGTTTGATATGACCAACAAAAGAAGCAAAAATCAACAACGCAACAGCAGCAACAACTACAGACAACACCACCTAAACCGAAAACGCATCTCAAAATCTAACGTAACCACCAACCAGAAGCAGGAGCAGAAGCAGATCGATCTCGTTAGTCGCTCCCAATCAGATCTCTCCGTCGGTTTGTTCTTCAACTTCAGGTCAGTTCAATCATTGCGTTCTCTGTGTTCGTTCCTGTTTCTCTCGCATTCATTGACTTCTGAATTGTTCACTCATGTCTTTGATTCTGAGCATTAGCAACGCACCTTCAACACGAGTCGATCCAGTTTGGTCTCGCATTTATTTTTGTATATTTTGTTACCTGAGCTCCAATTCGGTCAACACGAGCTGTTTCAGATTGAGTTTTTTCTGTTCTACTTCTTAGTTGCTTTTGTTGATTAGTAGAATACGCTTGGTTTTTGTTTCTCGAATTGTTATTTTAAGGAATTAGACGTTTTCTTTCTCAGCAACTTAATATACTGTTTTTGACGGAATCAAATATGATTGAAGCAGGTGGCATTTGAGTTTGTGTGCAATTTGTCTCTGGAATTGGAATTTGGCTATTCCATTATCAAGAATTTTTTCGTATATAGTTAACCTGAAAAGTAAATGTACCTTATTGGATTGGATGCTTTGGAGTAATGTTGAAGATGGCTCTGACTTAGTACAGGAAGGAGATGGTAGAAAGTGATCTTGAAATAGAAAAGTCTGAAAACACTAGAGCCGATTACATTCAGAGTGGAAACCGAGGCTCAGGGCTTCACAGGGAGCCTTCTTTCTCGCGCTGGTGCGATGAAAATGGCCATGTCCATTCTGGTTCTTTATTAGATGCTTCAGATTCAGGTGTTGAAGATCCTGATTTTGAATTGCCGTTGCTTCAAGACAGTCAGCTGGAAAAGAAGTCCTTGGGCAGGGAAACAAACCAATATAGCAAGTTTCAGATGGGAAGTATGCACTTTAGTGGTGCAACTTCTGTTGATGGTTCTCCTAATCATGATGGTAGACGTGGATTTGACAAATTTGGACTCTTGAGTCGTGAAAATTCTCTTGATAGTCCTCCAAATCATGATGGTAGAGTTGGATACGACAAGTATGTGCCTTTTGATGTAGAAAATCACTCTGTGCAGGAGATCAGCTATTCGAATGGTGATGTTGATCGCTCCAGTTCTACTAGTGAACAAGATATATTGCCACCAAATCCTAAGGGCTTAATGCCAGTGGCTGATGTGTTGAAGACATTGTTCTTTATACTTGTATGGTACACTTTTAGCACTTTTTTGACATTGTAAGTTTCTCTCCTTTCAAGACTATTACTACGCACGTGGCTGATTTCAAAGAAACTTGCTTATTGGTGTTATTTATGGATTTCTCCCTTCTCGTGATGTCATAATTTGAGCAGGTATAACAAAACTCTGTTGGGTGATGATTTGGGGAAATTCCCAGCACCCTTATTAATGAACACCGTCCACTTCTCTATGCAAGCTATTTTATCAAATGCCATTACATGGTATTGGTCATATAGATTTCAGCCTACTGCTACTATGTCGTGGAAGGATTACTTCCTAAGAGGTAAATTTACCATTTCTTAGCTACCATTTGTTATTCCCATGCTTAGGTGAGTTTTTTTTTAATTGGTACGTTTTTTTTTCTACCATGACAATGAGGGGTATAAATTCAAGTTAAAGTATAAAAAACTGCAAATGATTTGTTTTGCTTCATTATTGTCTCATTGTACATTTTATTTTGACCAATGAAGTACGTATTTTATATCTCAAGACACGCACAGTACAAACAAAACTCATCTTAATTTGTCAACTACATGTAATATCATTTGATCTAGACATCATTTTTGGTTTCTCTTTTCCTTAATATTATCACCAATTGTAAATACTATTCTTCCTTTCCGATATCATGCTTGTGAACTTTATGCTTACTGTTAAATTTATTTTATAGATGTGAATAACTAGTACAAAATAGAAATAGGAAATAAGCTAGATTATAAAATCAAACTAAACTTTCCTAAATACAATATATTTTCTAATTTCACTAACACCTTTCCTAATTCTACTAAACTTAGAATTGAATCTCCACATTCCCCTCAAGCTGGAGCATGAATCCAATGCAAAATCTTTAAAAAAAAAATTATGAGAGAACTTTATTGACATAGCATTGTGTGATCACCTAAAACAGGGACTACGTATTGGTAGTATGGTCAGATGAGAGGCTTAGGGACTTAGTGTGTCCTTATGACTCAGGGACTACATTTTAGTAGTAGTATAGTCAAACAAAAGGCTCAGGGAATAAGAGCGTCCTTAAGACTTTGGGACTACGTTTAGGTAGTAGTATGGTTATAAGTCCCCAAATAACGTAAATTTAGAAAGTGAAAATCTGGACTGCTTTCTCAACGAGGCACATTATGGCAAGGACAGTGGCTCTGATGACAAAGGGCGACCAGCTGACACTTTTTGACCACTGGTATCTGGTCAGAAAAAAAAAATGTTCTAAAAAAATAGATTGGTTGTTACTAGAACAGACCCTACAGTGTTTCTAAGGCTCATTTCCTTCTTCTACGGTTCTTCAATAGACTAGCTAATGTCACAAAAGTGAATGTCATCGTCAATAACTAGGGAAATTAAAAGAAAAGGAAGTGATGAGACTAGGATTTATTTATGAGATACTACTCCCCCTCATATGAACATACCATGTGTAGGGAGGATGAAAAGAAAAACAACAAATGGTTATGAAATGAAATAAATTCAAGAATTTTAACGAAATCTTGAAAAAAGAAAATATTATTAAAAATCTTGAAGAAAGAAAATTATTGACTGGGCAAGCAAGCTAAGGTTACTGCTGGAATTATGGAACCTTCAAGAGACTCTCAAAACATTGAATTGAGAAGCTCTGCTACCATTTTAAATTTATTTTATTGATGTGAATAATTTGTGATAACTAGTACAATAGACTCCCCTATATAGGAGATTAAGACTAGAAATTGGAAATAAGCTACACTAGAAAATCAAACTAAACATTCCTAAATACAGCATATATCCTGATTTCACTAACACCTTCCCTAATTCTACTAAACTTAGAATTAAATCTCTACACTTTTATTATTAACTTTTCTATCAACTAATGCAACACATGGACTTTTTCACAGTTGTACCGACCGCATTAGGAACAGCACTGGATATTAATCTCAGCAATGCATCCCTTGTGTTCATCTCAGTTACATTTGCCACAATGGTTAGTTATGTCCTTTCACTCTTTGTGTTGTGACTTGTGATAGTATTTATTTATTTATTTTTTTAAATCCTTTTGGTTACATACATCCTCCTTGTTGGTGTATTTTATTGTTATGTTGACATTGACCTTTCTTTTGTTTTTGCAGTGTAAATCTGCATCGCCCATATTTCTCCTTCTGTTTGCTTTTGCATTCAGGTGGTTTCTCGTCAGCTGAGCTTCTTCAATATTACCTGTTATGCAGTTTCATGTATCTCACATGAGTGTGTAGTTTTCTTGTGCACAATTAAGTGTGTGTGTGTGTGTCAAGCTCTCATTTGCGAAAGGAAGTCCTAAGTTTTTTAATGTCTTCTCAAAATGAATTTTAGTTTTGATGTTACTCTAGAGAAGTTCTGATACTAAGGGTAAAATATCTGTGGGTGTGAAATAGATAAAACGGACAGTAAATATGTGAAAGTAATTTATGTGACTGAAGTATTGTTCCTTCTGGAAATTGGAACTTTTTTTACTTCAGTTTTACTAATTAGAGGTATTTTATTGATTTAGATTATGGTCCATGATCTAATAAATATGAATCGCTATTGATTAATGTTTTTTTCATCTCTTTAATACAACGTACATATTACCTCATGTTTTTATTTATTTATTTATTAAATGGAGGCCAAATGTGCCACCGAGTCATACGATTGAGGGTAACTTTCCTCTTGTCCCATAACCCCTCTTACCTCACCCACCCAATAGGATTCAAACTCACAATCTCAACTAGTGAATCTGATACTTTATTTTTGCTCATGTTTTTTGTGGGAATCATTGCATTTTCAACTGAATCTTTCTAGAGAATCGTATAGAAAAATTTTATATTGTCTGTTGTGAAGTTTTCTTCTTGAAGACTCATATTCTTATCCTTATTTTTGTGTTTAGTGAGTAAGTTTTTTCATCTTCAAATTTGGAGGTTGATTTTAGAATTTTTGTTGTTGGATGTGTTAAATTTTAATAATGGGCTAAATACAATGACTTAAGCTTCCACTACTAAAAGATCAACCTTGTTAGTAGTGTTTGGGTTAGTTCATTCTCTTCATATTTTTCCAATGGTTCCACATCACCCTCTTCAACACTCCATCCCCCTCACGTGCGAGTCTCACATTTTTTTTTATCTGTGAGCTCGACACGTACACAATTAGGGGCCTTGAAATCGGCACTCCCCCTCACGTGCAGGTATTTTTCTTCCACACGTGGGCCGCCACAGGCATGATCGTCTGCAAGCGGGCCGGAGACCACAGGGGAAGGCAACATAAACGGGCCAAAGCCTGAATCTAAACCAGCTCTGATACCATGTTAAATTTCAATAATGAGCTATATACAATGACTTAGGCTTCCACTACTAAAAGGTCAACCTTGTTAGTAGGGTTCGGGCTTCCACCATTGTATTTAGCTCAAATTTTTCATATTTTTCCAATGGTCCCACATCACCCACTTCAACAGGATGCTTCAAGTTCACCTTTAATTTCAGTTTACTGTTTTAATTTTCATTTATAAGATGAGATGTCTATTTTGTCATGCTTGTATCTCACAAGTTACTGTTTGTCATGCCTTCGTGGTGCAAATCCTTTTGATAAACCTTTTTTTATTCATTATTATTACAATTTCTTCTCAAATTTACTTGTTCTGCCATTTAATATCCAACTTTTATTTCACAGATTAGAATCACCAAGCTTCAAACTCTTAGGTATCATCCTAATTATATCTGTTGGAATTCTATTAACAGGTATGTACATTCATTATCTGCCTTTACTACTAATTGGTAATTCATATGCTATGTGATTTTGCTTATTTCATTCATTTCTTCCATGATAATAGATCCAATAATAGTTGGGCAAGGCAGTAGATTAAGGAACTGGTACATTTTAAGAACGCAGGGGCCCATGGGCAGTTTAATATTGAGCCAGCAATATTTGTTTGGACATATGAAAAGTTTTACAAATTCTTATATTTTTTTTGATGGTTTACTTCTCCAATCTTTTTTCCTTGGTAAGCACTGCCTCATGGCCTCCTAGTGTTGAGCCCATAACATTGTCGTTGTGGTTGTTGTTCATCGCAATAATAAGCAATTCTTACTAAAAGCGCAACCTAAGTTGTGCTTGGTTTCATCTTATTGGGACATTTTGAGAATAACTTTAAACCTTAATCACAGACTAATGCAAGTGTGTTTTTATCACCATCTACTGTTAGCTTGTTTACATACCTCAATCTTTGAGAAGATTTTAAGCACCATCAGTGCAATCGATTTCTTCTGTAGAAATTGTTTAGTATATTTGGCTAGCTTATATTAATTCTCCCATATTTAATGTCTTCAATCAGGGTTTTTTTTTTTTTTTTTTAAACACTATCCAGGGTTTCCTTTTGTTTGTAACAGTTGCAAAGGAGACAGAATTTGAGTTTTGGGGTTTCGTATTTGTTATGCTGGCAGCTGTTATGTCTGGGTTTCGTTGGTCCATGACTCAAATTCTTTTGCAGGTATTATACGTTTGATTCTGATTTACTGTTTATGTACATGATTGGTGGATTTTCAATTGGCTGACCATGCAGTAACCACTTGTTTTCTTAATTTTTTTTTAAGTTCATTAATTTATTATTTATAACTTAGCATAGAGCCTGATTGGTTTTTGTTTTGTTTTGTTTGTATTGGCAATGCCTGAAACCTACATGAAGAAAGAATCCTATGGTGAGCTCATAACTCTACCTTAATGCCGCATAGCTTCTGCATCAAATATACAGACATAGTTCATGTTTATGTTTCGTGTCAACAATGTCCAAATGTTAGGCATGTCACTCGTTTTTGCCAGAGGAGCACTGACTGCTGTTCACGAAATTGAATTGTGTCTAGCTAATCTAAAAGCAAGCTATGTAACTGCTCAAATAAATTCATCATTATATAAGACAATGACAATTTGGCATTGGTAAGGTTGCATACATAGATGCCCTATCCAGACCCCACAATATTGGGAGCCTTCTGCGTGGGGCCATCCTTTTTATGGATATGTTAACTTTTGGTGACAGTCTTCCCCCTTTTTCATCATAAGAATTGTGGACAACCACATTGCTATGTGATTAATTTGCTCATACAGCCTATTATGGTTTTGTATCATTGATTGTAATCTTTGTTTTTTTTTTTCTTTAATGAAGTTATCGAACTAGCAGAGGGGCTCTAACTTGCTTTTGTTTCATCGTTCAGGTTTGAAAAACCCACTTACTCTGATGAGTTATGTGACTCCAGTGATGGCAGTGGCTAAAGCTCTTCTCTCTCTTATTTTTGATCCGTGGGATGAATTTAAAACAAACAATTACTTCAACAATTCATGGAATGTAACACGAAGTTGCTTGCTGATGCTTTTTGGTGGATTGCTTGCCTTTTTCATGGTAGGAATTTTGGTTGAAACCATTTGCATGCTGACATTTTACAATTTTTACTTTATAGTAGTTTGTGCTTGTTCGGAGATTTATGTGCATCTATATCTTTGCCGCAGGTATTGACTGAATATATTCTCGTCTCAGTAACTAGTGCTGTCACGGTAACCATAGCTGGTGTTGTCAAGGAGGCTGTCACGATACTGGTATTAGTTACTCTTTAGATTATTGTCCTTTTATGAAATAAGTATGCAATACATTATCACCATCAGTATGAATCCTGTTGTAATGGCAGCACAGTGATGATTTTGCTGTATGGCTTATTTATCTGTTCAAATGTTTTTATCAGCCACCTAGACACAAATTTTTTTGCTTTCACTTATCCTTGATTCTGAATACATCAGAGATGAAAGCCTGTGCTTGCACTAATAAATATGTGTTAGTATTGTTGTTCTTTCATGGTCTGAATAGCTTTGTATGCTGATGTTATTTCTCAGTGAAGATTATATGATGCGTACTGTTTGCTTATAAATGAATTCCTGACCTCTTGTCATGCTCTTAGGTTGCAGTTTTCTACTTCCATGATGGATTTACCTGGTTGAAAGGGGCTGGTCTTCTCACAATTATGTTTGGTGTTAGCTTATTCAATTGGTACAAGTAAGTTATATGCTGATATAGCTCTAGCATAAAATATTACTATATATTTTACTGCCTTTTCTGGAGTTTCGTATGTTTCACTTCTATTAGACATCAAAAGTAGGTTTGTGTATGCCAATTAGTCCAGTTTCAGGTTCATGGATGCTCTTCCATAGACATCTTATATATGTTGGAACAAAATTTTATGGTACATACATATAAGTTTGGAGTGTATTTGCAGGGAACAGGTTGAAGAAATTTATTATTTATAATAAATATATGTAAAATTGCTGATATTATGCTTTAAACAAAATAAGTGATTCTTCTTATACATGTTTTTAAAAAAATGTGTCAACATTTTCCAATATCAAACACAATAACTCTCATCTTTTTAACAGATAGGGGCAATGGAACTGTACATATTTTGGCTGACCTCTGAATAAAAACTTTGGGGACAATTGCTGATCATACATTCGTTATTGTCTCCTAACTAGAAAACTTTGATAGCCACATCGGAGATGAGCATTAGAAAATAGCATTCAATGTTCAGGTCTGATTGAAAATTCAAAGTGTTTCAAGAGAATTAAGCCATTGTTGCTATGAAGACATAGTTATGCCGTGATTTCAAATGCCTTACTGTGCTTGAACCTTGTAATGCTTTTCTTAGTCCAAATCAAGTAGTTGACATCCACTACTGGTTATTCAATATCGTTTCAGGTATGAAAAGCTACAGAATGGTGAAACAAGTCAAGGTGACGTAGCTGGTTTTCCCTCAGTGAATGTGCCTGCTAAATATGTTATTCTTGAGGAAATGGATGATCAGGATGATAGAAGTTAAGCATTGAGGTCTCGAAATTTGAATCAAACCAAGTAAGACTCTATTTTGTTTAGGTGCATGTTAATTTGCTATGCTCTTGGGATGCATGTCAGAAGGGAGAAATAGATACATCTTGTAGTTCTGGTGGTGTTAGGGCCTTCCTTTGTTGTATCACAAAGTGTTGCGCAGTTTAGGTCAACCCAATAGTCATCTAGTAAAAACTCTAATTTGTTCTTTGAACTTTTGTATATGGATCCAATTTGGTTATGAACTTTTTGTATCGCAAATTAGTCATGAAATTTCAAATATGAACCTAAAATGATCATTGTTAGATTCTTCATTAAGTGGTATGACGTGGAATTTAAAATATATTAAAGGAATAAGTGCCCCTGGGGTTCCTGTACTATCCAATTTGTTCCCACGGGGTCCCTCTACTTTGTTTTGTTCCCACTAGGTCATAGTAGGACAATTATTATGATCGCGAGATACTTTCCGTCTATTTGCCTAACGGTGCCGTTAAGTCTGGGTTACGTGGCAAAAAATTGAATTTCTCTCATGCCACGTCATCAAACCAACTCCAGCTCATATGGTGACGTGTACTTTACTTTGTTCCTGCGAAATCATAGTTTCGCACATCTCGTTCCCGCGAAGTCCATTCTGTTAAATTACTAACGGAATCTGTCAAAACTAACTGATGGAGCTAGTTTTATATACAAAAAATAATTAAAATTTGTGTTTTTACCATTTTAACCTTTAACCTTTTCATTTTTTTTTAATGTTTTTACCATATCTCCTATTTCCTCTATCCTCTCTCATCTCTTTACTGATATGAAGCTATTCATTTTCGAGTGTAGAAATCCAAGCT
>JAYMTA010006431.1:0-10423 GCA_036897625.1 Pelargonium cotyledonis
TCGATGGCGTCGGACCAAGAAAAGAAGGGGAACGAAGTGGAGAGGATAGCCTACGGAACTTGCTCCGACGAGTTCGTTTTAGCGTCGGCTGCAGCCGTTGAGGGCATGCGTTTAATTTTCGAGGGCAATTTTGCGGCCGCAAAAGAGAAGCTTAGTACCGTGACGCCGCATTGTGACAAATGCGACGAGGTTTCAAAAAGTCTTAACCCTATATTTAAAGATGTCATTCGCGAGCTTCGCCTATTGGTTGACATTTGCATTTCCCTTGCGGCTGCCGGTGAAGGCAACTCGACTCAACCGCCCATCGCGCCCAAAGCATAGCACACACAAATTGATACGAGGATTAAGGTTTAAAATCGTCTATGTATTTTCATAAAGTTTCGTTTTAGTGCTTAAAAACATTAAATCGTTACATTTCCGTTCAAAATATGAGGTAATTGTTGGTTGTTTTTGATATACCAATGCCACGTAAGCATTCCCATGTCATCTGAAGATCAACAAAAGAAAATACTCTCTCCGTCCCAAAATGAGTGTCTTGTTTGTCTAAATTTTTTGTTCCAAAATGAGTGTCTTGTTTTTATTTTTATGCTATTATATTAATGTTCTTTCTATATTACTCTTATCACTAATGCACATGGGCAAATCTGCACATGTGGTGCACATGGGGTGTAGGTGGAGAAAGTGAGGGTTATATTGGAAACACACTAAATTATCTTGTAATTCTTAATTTTTGCAAAAAATGGAAACAAGACACTCATTTTGGGACGTAGGGAGTATTTTTTTTGAATGAAAAATTATTCACGTCATGACCGCACTTAATAGAACATGTCAGTCCATTTAACGGAAGGACCAATTTGAAAGGATTGTTGACATAGTTCGGACTACAACCTACCATTACTTTATACTTTGAATTACAATGTAACGATAAATAGTCTAGAGACTAAATGAAACATGTTGAACAATACATAGAACTATTTTGAACTGTAATCCTAGAACAATATCATACTTGTTAATGTGTTTTTGTTTGTTTCGTGCTTTGCATGGGAATGGGACGGGACAAAATGTGAAAATAATCCAGCTTTTAAATTTTGTGATTACGTATGACATCAGTGCATCCATAGAAAACAATGTAATTAGTAAATTAAAGTTTGAACATTGGTTGATTGATATAAATAACAATAACAATATGAATAATTATAGATGACTACTCTGTACTAGACACTTTTTACAATTGACCATCTTCTCCGATAGAACATATCCGATACGATCTCCCACTATCTCCAACTAGCTTGTAATTGTGGTGAATAATTACAGATGACACCTTAAGACATTTCGAAAAAAAATCTCGTCACATTTTTCAAATTGTGGCGTCACTATACTTATCTTATCTTTGGCCGCCGGAAAATTGTCCTCGAAAATGAAAGGTGCAGCCTCCACAACCGCTGACCGTGGCTAGAACGACTTTTTCCTTATTTACTCGCTCCGATCGATGCCAACGCCGCTGCCACCAAACAAGCTTTTTGTACGTACGACATTTGCGCCGACAGAACGGAGATTATGCTCATGGAGGTTTTGGCTGCGGTTTTAAACAGCAACCAATTATAAAATATACTTTTTCGGGGCCTTACAAATTTGGGGGCCTAATGCGATGGCTTCATCAGCCTTATGGTAGGGCCGGCCCTGGACTTGTCTCCCTCGTTTCTGTTCATTTTGTAATAGGTTGTTTCACAAAGTTGAGGAAGTTTTGGGTGTGATAATGAATTGGTTTCATGCATGGTGTTTTACGATTTGTTTGCATTTGTAGGACTTTTATTACAAGTTGAGCGAGTCCTTAACAAATTTAGCTCAATTATTGCATGGTTTCGTTGAATTTACTATTTTTGTCGTACGAGAAAATTGCACGTAACTTAAATCATGTGTTGATCAAATCATGCAATATTTGCCACAAAACCACGCGATAGTTAAGCTACGTTGCATGGCTATTTCGCCTTACATACTCTTATATATACTCTCCTAATAACTCCAACAAATGCAATAACCAAATCAACAACAACAACAAAAAAAAAAACACCATGAAACCAATTCAAAATCAAACCCAGCTCTTTGTGCTCTCTCTAATATGTTCACTACTCGCAGCCTCAATCTCGACGGTTGCTTCACAAAACGTTGACCCAAAAGTCAAAGAAATATGCGCCCTCGCAAAAGATCCTGCGCTTTGTGAAAAAACCGGTTCCACAAACAAGGGAGGCGAGCCGGTGAAACCAGAGACCGTTATAGCGACGCAATTGAGGTACGCGAGAATGGCGGGTCTGACGGCGGCGAACATGGCGGTGGATATGCAAAAGAAGGCGACAGATGCGGAGAGTAAAAAGGCGTTGGAAACTTGCTGCAACGAGTTCGTTATTGCAGCGGGTAAAGTTGCTGGGCTCTTTGCGAACAATCTCCAAGAGATTTTTTTAAATGTTAGAGACGAGATGGAGGGGGTGAATGGGGTTTTCAGGAAATGTGCTGACCCTAATTTTACTCAAGTCGTTAAAGATTTTCGCGAGGTCGTCGTCAATATCCAAGCGTTGGCGGCCGGCCTTCATGGGCCGACTAACAACGAGAAATGAGAAAAGGGTGCTGGTTCCGTGGCCGCCAGTCTGCCGGCCTGATTAATATTTATGCTACTATTATGAATACAATGTTGCAGTGCGTACTTCTCTTAGTTTTATTTAATCGTTTCGTGTATGTTGCACGAGTATGGGAATGAGAATGAGACGGGACATAATATGTAAATAAACTGTCCTTTATTTTTGGTAATTACAATTCGTCATTATGTACTGTGTGTGTGTTTTGACACTTAAGCACCTAAAACTTTCAATTGTAACAATTAGTTCTCATAAACTAATTAACAAAATATTATTCTGTCACTTAAATAAAATTAAAATACACTCTCTCTCAATGTGGGTAATATTTCACAAACAGATATAGTGATAAATAAACAATTCTTATTCTACCCAACCCTAGCCGCCTCTCTCTCTCTGGCCTATAGTTGGTGCTTTTTTGCAAGCCGTCTCCGGCGGCTGGGCAGCCTGGCCGCCGGGCCTTCGTTCGTTCGCACGTCCACTCAACCTCATTCTTCCGCCTCTTTTGCTCCACACCTCTTGCCCTTCCGTCAGAATCGCCAGTTGAAACCGGAGTTCAGCCTTGCGCCGTCAATGGATCAGATCTGGTTGTTCCTCTCCTCCCTCCATATCCATGAGTTGTTACCGACGTTGTTGGAAGAAGCCATTGCTGTCGCTGGAGCTTCCCACAACCACGCAGAACTTCTATCGGTTTGGTTTTAGTTTTTTTTGTTTTTCCTTATAGCTTATAGTGGTCTTTCCTCCCTTGTTGGATGTGGATTTGTGGCTTTTTGAGTTTTTTTTGTAGTGTTTTTCAGGATTTTTGTAGGTGGGTTTGGCCTTTAATAGCCAGCGAGAGCCTCTTTTAGGGCTCTTGTTCGTCAGCGTTTGAGTTGCTATTGTAGGTTTTGTGTTTGGTGGTCCCTTTTATAGGTTAGGTAGATCTGCGATTTAGGGTACAGGTTTTGTTCTCTAATGTATGCCTGGTCTAGAGTGTCAGTTGTTCTTCTGTCACTCTTTTATCATCAATAAACGGTCTTCGGATTGCACACTCTCTCATCACATGCATGACACATGACCCATTATATTTTTAAAGTACCCATTTTTCCCTTCTCTATTCTTTTAATTTTCAATTCAAACACTTTGAAGATTCCTGATTCTGAAATTTTTTGTCGGATTCTGAGATTTTTTTATTGGAACATCAATTTTTTATGCAGGAATCTTATTCAATTGACTAAAATACCAAATAGACAAACAATATGATGGAAAATCTGCTCTTGTTGTACATATTAATTTGATGAAAAATAAAACAAAATATGTAAAATAAAAAAAATCACAAAATTTAACAACTTGTATGGAATCAAACAAACATCATATCCAGATCTAAATTAGACATTATTATTTAAACCCTAATTGAACAATCAAACCAAAGAAACTCTAATTAAATCATCAACATAGGCCATCCGCGACCTTCGCCGTATAGATAGACAAGCACGTCGGGGAGAGAGAGACGAGCACGCCAGAGAGAGAGAGAGAGAGACGAGCACGGCGAATATCCAGATCTCACCGTCGCGGTGGTTGTTGAGCGTCGTGGATGTTAAGATCTCGCTGTCGCCGCAGAGTCCAGACCAGAGCCGGTGCACCTCGCCGTCGCTGTGGATGGTTTTCCGTGTGCCGAGGAACGACTCCGTCTTCTCCAAATCTCGTGTCCGGTGTTGCTCGCTCCAACCAGAGCGTGGTCGCACTACAAAAAAAATTACAAATTGTGACGAAAAGTCTGTGACAAAAAATTTTTCGTCACAGTTCCTTCACAAACTGTGACATAATTCAAATTTTTTTGTCACAAATACACATTTGTGACAGAAATTTCTGTCACAACCATTTGTGACAAGCCAAATAATGATAGAAGTATTTTGACACAGTTCCGTCACAGATTATATTTTGTGACTGAAATCAACAAATTTGTGATAGAAATTTTTGTCACAAATTAGAAAATTTTTTTGTAGTGTCACCGGAGCCGGAGCGAGGTTGCCATTTCCGCCGCTGCTCATCCATCATTGTTTTAAGTGGAGCTCATCACCGTTCCGTCCATCGCCACCAAGACTCTCCATCGTCGTGCAGAACCAAAGATGGAGGCTCGCGGTGGAGATCTCGCGGGAGCCGTGCAGGTCGTCGTGCAGGTCACATCACCTCCCCACCATATTTTACTAAGGGGAGAGAGAGATAGAACGTTTAGGTTTTTTCTTTTCTTTCTTTTTCTCTTTTTCTTAAAGCATCTAAGAGCTTGTTTGGCTGCAACAAGTCATTTTAACTAAGGGGTATAATTGTCTTTCAATTAATAAACTAACGGTATGATAACTGAACAGTACATTGTCAAGTACATAAGTGTTGAGTGTTAAGACTGATAGTTCTAAATTGTTAAGTGTCAAACTTGCATAGTACATAAGTGCCAAACAAGCTTTTTGTACATACGACATTTGCGCTAACAAAACAGAGACTGGGCTCATATGGACTTGTCTCCCTCGTTTCCGTTCACTTCGTAATAGGTTGTTTCACAAAGTTGAGAAAATTTTGGGTGTGACAATGAATTGGTTTCATGCATGGTGTTTTACTATTTGTTTCTTTTTTTGTTGTTGTTGTTGTACTCATCGCATTTGTAGGGCTAATTACAAGTTGAGCGAGTGACAAATTTAGCTCAATTATTGCATGGTTTTGTTGAATTTACTATTTTTGTCGTACGAGAAAATTGCACTCGATTTAAATGTGTTGATCATACCATGCAATATTTGCCACAAAACCATGCGATAGTTAAGCTACGTTGCATGGCTATTTCGCCTTACGTACTCTTATATATACTCTCCTAATAACTCCGAAAAATGCAATAACCAAATCAACAACAACAAAAAAACACCATGAAACCAATTCAAAACCAAACCCTGCTCTTTGTGCTCTCTCTAATTTGTTCCCTATTCGCAGCCTCAATCTCACAAAACGTTGACCCAAAAGTCAAAGAAATCTGCGCCGCCGCAAAAGATCCTCCACTCTGTGAAAAATCCGGTTCCTCAAACGACGGCGGGGAGGCGGTGGGACCAGACACCGTTTTGGTGTCGCAAATGAGGTACGTGAAAATTGCGGGCCTGACGGCGGCGACTATAGCGGTGGATATGCAAAAGAATGCGACAGATGCGGCGAGTAAAGAGGCGTTCGAGACTTGTTGCAACGAGTTCCTTTTTGCAACGGCTAAAGTTACCACCATCGTAGAAAACAATATCACAGGGGATTATGAAACTGTCCGAGACGAGATGGGGAGGGTGAAACCGGTTTTCGCTAAATGTGTTGACCCTAACTTTAGTCAAGTCATCAACGATTTTCGCGCGGTCCTCGACAACATTGAATCGGTGGCGTCCGCCACTTTAGGGCCGCCCACAGATTTTAGCGGCGAGAACTGAGAAAAAGGGTGCACATTCCGTTGCCGCCGGCCGGCCGGCATGGTTAATACTTATGCTACAAATAAATGCAATGTCGTAATACGTACTTCTCTTAG
Source organism: Pelargonium cotyledonis (assembly GCA_036897625.1). NCBI lineage: Eukaryota > Viridiplantae > Streptophyta > Magnoliopsida > Geraniales > Geraniaceae > Pelargonium > Pelargonium cotyledonis. Next base: position 6,151 of record JAYMTA010006431.1, read on the forward strand.
TTTTATTTCTTCGTTTCATGTATGTTGCATGAGAATGAGAGTGAGACGGGACAAAATATGTAAATAAATTGTTCTTAGAAAACAATATAACTAACGAATTTAAGTTTGTGTATTTTTCGATTTTTAATGGGTATGTTAACTTGTGCAACTATTAACTATATTATTATCCTAAGGGAGGACGGGAGGGGCGTGGGTGATCCGAGATCACTCGGGTTGTTGCTGGGGTGGGGGCGGGTCTGCTGGCTGGGGGTGTTGCGAACTCTGCATTGCTGAAGCCCTAAGTTGGATCAAGGTTAGGGGATGGGGTTCACTCGTTAGTTTGACTTGAAGAGGTTGTGATTGCATTGCAGACCGGAGGGAAGGGTAATTATTTCAGTGTCTTGGGTTTGATAGTTGAAGACATTTTGTCTATTGCTGTTGAATTTGTTTCAGTTTCTTTTTGTTGGGTTATTAGGTTTGCAAACTAGATGGCTCATGTTTTAGTTAAAGATTTGAGAAATAGCTGGACTACGACCCTTTATAGATGTTTCGAATTTACTCTTTTCGGAGATGGTTATTGATTATATAAAATTTATTGCCGTAAAAAAAAAAAAACTATATTATCGTAATGTTAACTATCTCCTTAATTCATTTTGTTTCCATTTCTCCACAATCTTGACTATAATATATTTCACTTCTAAAATTGTAATAGTGGTGATTGATTATATCCTAACACTTCCCCTTGATCTTACATCTCATTTGTGTATTTTACTTGACACGTGGCACTTTAGAATTGGTAGAAAATTTATTAAATTTTAATACTTTTTACAATTTTACCCTTTGAAATTTCTCAAAATTTCAAAATAGGCCATAAGCTACAACAACCCCTTCTTCCCCAGTAGCCATGGCCATTCATCACCAACACTAACTCCATATTTCATAATCAAATCAACCAAAACAAACAAAAATCTACCCAAAATAACCTTTAAATCAAAACAAATTAACTAATTCAATTTTGAAACCAACCAAAAATTCGAAAATTATGAATGAACTATCGACCATGCCCACCACTCACCACAAGACCAAATTGAAACTCATTATCAACCCCCCAAGAAACTAAATCAACCCAAGTAAAATCCCCAAATCCTGATTCCTCTCTCACTCCCTTAGTATTTTTGACTTTGGATATGGTAGTGCTCTTGCAAATGGTGGTGAAGAAGTCAAATGATGACATGTGTCAACATAAATTTATTTTTTATTTTCGATATACCAATGCCACATAAGCATTTTAATGTCATATGAAGATGAACAAAAAAAATAACCCACGTCACCTCACTTAACATAACCCGTCAATCCATTTAATGAATATGACCGATTTGGAACGATTTTTGACATAGTTTAGACTACAACCAACCGTTACTTTATAATTTGGATTAGAATGTAACGATTTAAGGTTTAGAAACTAAAATGAAACTTTCTAGATAATACATGGACTATTTCGAACTTTAATCCTAAAACAATGTTGTACTTGTTAATGTATTTTTGTTCGTTTCGTGCCTGCATGGGAATGGGATTGGACAAAATAAGAAAATTATCCAGCCTATAATTTTTATAATTATGTATCAAATCACTGCATCCGTGAAAACAATGTAATTAGTAAATTAAAGTTTGTACATTGGTTGATATGAATAATAATATACATGCAAATTAATATAAATAATATGAATAATTACAAATGACTGCTTTGTATTTGACACTTTTTGTAATCGACTACTTTGTACTTTTCTACGCTCATTTTGTTCATAACACTGTTAGCATGTCTTTTTATTCGCGGGGCACCACAACCCTTCGAACTTGAACACCGCATAAGAGATCTTAGCCACTTTGTGAAATGGCATCATTCTACTTTAAACATTTTTGTTAGTTCTAACAAATACACGTGTGAATCATTCTCTTCTATATATATGAGCGTGTGGGTAGCGTAGGCGTGTTCAGGGTCTAGCGGTTTAGGCAAGTTGCCTTCATAACCGGGGGTTACGTAGGCGTGTTAAGGGTCCGGCGGGCGTAGGCGTGTTCAGGTTCCGGCGGTTTAGGAAAGTTGCCTTTACTGGGGGCCACAAGGAAAATGCAATTGTCAACCAATTCACGAAGCTCTCGCAGATGATACTTTACTCTCCATATCTTTTCCCTTACTTTCTCGCTCCGATCGACACCAACGCCGCCGCCACCAAACAAGCTTTCTGTATGTACGACATTTGCGCCGACAAAACGGAGACTGGGCTCATGGACTTGTCTCCCTCGTTCCCGTTCACTTCGTAATAGGTTGTTTCACAAAGTTGAGGAAATTTTGGGTGTGATATTGAATTGGTTTCATGCATGGTGTTTTACGATTGTAGTTGATGAATATAGTACTTGTCATTTGATCACATCCTCAACACTCCCCCTTTGAAATCGGGTTGTATGTTATGCCGATTCATGTAACGAGAATTACGAATACCAACTCCTAGGAACTTGTAAACCGACATTCCAATCAAATGTCAGAACAGCATAGGGTCTTTCGTTATACAGTCTAACTCAACACCACCTAAAATGTTGCAAATAATATTACCAACGCTTGATTAGACTATAGCAACATTTTCTCTTGATTGCAAAATGAGATCAATTATGGCAGTGGTCGCACAAAAGTTCTTTATAGATTAGGACTCAACGGGTTTGGTGCAGAAACTGTTTTCTCAACAAGTAAGCTCCACTCCCTCTCCATATATATATATATATATATATGGACGCAGTGAATTTAACCATAATAAAATGAAAAGACAGTTTATTTACCTATTTTGTTCCATCCCATATTCTCATTCTCATACCCATGTAACATGCACGAAACGAACAAATAAAACTAAGAGAAGTACTACAACATTTTATTTATTTGTACCACAATTAACTAAGCTTTGGGCGGGGCGGCGGCGGGTGCATTGCCTTTACCGGCGGCGGCAAGGGTAAAGCAATTGTCGACTATCGCACGAAGGTCGCTAACGACTTGGTGAAACAGAGGAGGGTCAAGATTTTTCGAAGCGTCCTCGCAATTAGCTAAATGCGGACACACCGTGCCAAGCTTGTCCTTGGAAGCTGCAAAATTGTCCTCGAAAATGAAAGGCGTGGCCTCTATAATTTTGGCCGTTGCAAGAACGAACTGGTCGGAGCAAATTCCACAGGCCACCTTGCTCTCCGTGTCTTTTCCCTTCTTTTCCTGCTCCGCCGCAATCCACGCCGCCACCAGACCGTGTTTTGTCGCGTACGTCAATTGCGCCGACAAAACGGCCACCGGAGTCATCGACTTGCCTCCCTCGTCTCCGTTGACTAAGGCGTAGGTTTTTTCACAAAGTTCAGGTTTTTTCGCTGCCTTGCATATTTCTTTGACTTTTGGATCCACATTTGCCGGCGCTTCTTGTCTTTGAGACGCTGCTTGGTTTTGTTGCGGTTGGGACTCAGGCGCTGCGGTTTGTACGGTTGAGATTGAAGCCGTGAAAAGTAAATAAATTAGAGAAAATAGAAAAAGCTGGGTTTGATATTGAATTGGTTTCATTGTGTTTTTATTTTTTTGCTTCTTTTTGTTGTTTTTGTTGTTATGGTTATATATAAGAGTACTTGAGGTGAAATGGTCATGCATCGTAGCTTAATATTTGCATGGTTTTGTGGAATTTCCTATTTTTATATCCATTTTCCTACTCAAACTAAACGGAGAAAACTACACGTGATTAAATTGTGTTCGGGCATGGCGATCAATCCTTACATGGAGTTTATCATGCTTTAAGGCGTAGAAATCGATTTTTTGTTTTGTTATTTTTTTTTAGATTTCTCCTTCCCAACCGCCCTTTCCAATGCTCATTATTGTCAAATTTCCAACACCACCATGAAACAAGTTCAATATCATCCCCATCTCTTTGTAGTCTGTCTAGTTTATTTACTATTCGGAGCCTCGATCTCAACCGTCGTTTCACGAGATCCACAACAACAACAACAACGACAACAAGAAGAAGAAAACGAACACGAACAAACGCCAAATGTTGACCCGAAAGTGAAAGAAATATGCTCGGTAACAAAACAACCTCAACTTTGTGAAACTACTTATTACGTAGTGCGCGGAAACGAGGGGGACAAGTCGATGAGCACATTGTCCGTTTTGTCGGCGCAAGTGTTGTACGTACAAGAAGCATGTTTGGTGGCGGCGTCGATGGCGTCGGACCAAGAAAAGAAGGGGAACGAAGTGGAGAGGGTAGCCCAACGAAACTGCTCC
>JAYMTA010006432.1:0-10421 GCA_036897625.1 Pelargonium cotyledonis
AAGTGTCCTGCAGCTCCTCTTCTCACTTCACTCCCGAGCTTGGACTCCTCGTACTAGACCTGAAAATCACAACATAAAAGAGTGCAAATCATCCATGCTTATAAAATTGGCTCTTTGAGCCGTAAATCCAAGAGTTATAATGAGATTTAGCAAATAAAAGATCCAAGTGAGAAATGAGTAAATGGTGCTAAAGTGTGCTAAATGAGTGAGAAATGCAAATGAATGATGATGAAAAGTGGACTAAAGTGACATGAAAAGTGTATCTTAAGCAAATAACCCTCCAATAATTGCATTTCCGTTAAGTTAGATGGAATATGTAACGGAAAACATCATGTGCACAACAAATGATATGTTTATTTTAAATTGACCTATCTACCCTTTCCATCTTCTTCTTCCATTCATTGAAGATTCTGACGACCATATGAATTTTTCGGTCGCCGAAATCTGCAATTTATCACCAGATAATTGTTGGATCAAACCAAATCAACTAAACCAAAATTAATATTATTGAATTAAAACAAATAAACAAATAAACCAAAAGGAACCATATCTTGGAATTGAATCCCCGGAGCCCTAGGTGTTGTCGTCGTCGGCGTTGTTGGTGTCATCATCGCCATCACCATCACCGTCGGGGTGCTCGGTCATCTCCATCACCATCAATAGCATTGATGGTATTCATCAGCGTCCACGAACTAAAGGTCGTCATCGCTACTCGTGAACGGAGAGGGGGGGCCGGAAACTGTGAGGTCGAGGGTGGAGTCGTCCTCAACTTGTCGTCGTCCTCGTGTCGTGCTCGTTATCGTGAGTAGTAGTTGTTCTCGATCTTGTCAGCTCCACGAACCAGATCTAGACGACATCGTTGGCGACCACGAGCTCCATGAAAAAGTCCGGACGTCGAGACCTGCATCACGCCGGAATCAGCCACATCATGCTCGCCGTCGATGGTTCCGTGAGAGGTGACCAGAGATGGAGCTGGTAGCTGCCAGAGATGGTTCCGTTCACGCTGTCTTTTTTTTTTTTTAATTCAAGCTTATGGGCTTGTTTGGCTAGACTTGTTTAGTTAACCTAGAGGTATTTTAGTCATTTTGCATATCAGGTTAATGGTTTTATAACAGAAACATTGTTAGTAAGTATTGGAGGGTTATTTGCTTAACCTTGAAACCGAGGTGGGTTATGTGAAATTTGTGACAACCCCATTGCGGTTATCCACAATTTGCCCTTTTGGTGATTATCTGATTTGGATAAAATAAAGAATACAAGAAAGTCATGTGATTTAAGTCAATTGTTAATAGTGGTTATATGCAATTATTCATAATAAAAATATATGCAAATAGTTTCGTCATTGTCGATTTAGTTCTCCAATGAAAAAATATTTTCATTTCGAGACGAGATTTAGCATATTGACAACAAGCCCAATATCGACTCTTTTAACAAGAGTCTTTATTATTTATTGGATTATCCGATTTATGCACATATTTCTTTTTATGTGATATATATTATTATGTTTCAAATATCATTATATTTACATACTCACGTTACATTAAATCATAATCACTTACAAACACTATTGTCTGGAAGACTCTAATTCGATACCTTCCAACGAAAGCTCAATAGTATTACCACTTGACCCGCAAATCATTTTTTTAGGATGTAAACTACCACTTTAATCAGTTTCAAGGTTTATTGATAGTTAAGCCTTCTCATCAACCTCAACAGGTGTGTTTAGTAAAAATCGAATCCGAGAGCTCTGACCTACGCATCTTTGGTATAAATGATATTTGAACGTGTTCAAGAGCATGACGCATGAGTTAATATGACATTGACTTTATATTCCTAAAAATGAAAACGCGGTATTGTGGGTCCTCTCTCTCTCTCTCCCTCTCCCTCCTGGCGGGTGGAAACTTCCAAATCATCTCCTTCCTCGACTCGACTCGACTATTTTATTGCAGACTCGGAGACCTTCTCATCGATTCTGCCAAACATCAGATGCCTCTGAGAATGGCGACTCTCCTGCTGCTCTTCCTTGCCGCTGCATTTCATGCCTGCTGTTTCTCCGTCGCCACTCCCGCCTCCGCCTCTCGTTTCGGCTCTTCGCTCGTTTTTCCACTTCAGGGCAATGTTTACCCTCTCGGGTGGGTTTTCTGCCATTATTTGATTTTGTTCGTAGATTGAACCGATTCTCTGCAAATTGATCTCTGCTTATACATTTTGTTGATTGCCTAGCACGTAATTTGGTTTTGTTCTTAGATTGGACTGAACCTCTGGAAATTGGTTTCTGCTTATACATATTCATAGATGAGACTGATACTGTAGACACATAGGAGAGGAGAGGCAATTACAGTACCTCCATTACAACTGGCAATTAGGATTATGGGTACCTGAAAATACTCCAACTTTGATCGGGTTTCGGTCTTTATGCATAGAATCCACTGAACCAATGGGTTTGGCCGACCCGAAATGTTACACCATAAAACTGGTCCAACCCGAAAGTTGGTCAGTTGGGGTGTCAGGTGCACAAGGGTTCGGTCCAAATTGCCAGCTCTGGTCCTGTTTTATCTAGTATCTTCTTTTCTATCGAATATCCCGATTTGTAATTTCAAGGTTGAAACTCATAGTTATACAATCTCTATATCATTCTTAATTACTTTGCACATATATTACTCTCTTCGTTTCAAAATGAGTGTCTTTGTTTCTATTAATCTATTTTGAGAAAAATTAAGAAGTTAGTTAATGTCATATATTTACTCTTGTATGTTGTGATCATGGATACTAACTAATTTTTATAAGAATATTACTGACAATTCATGTATAAATAAAACACTTATTTTGGGACGGAGGGAGTATGCTTTTGTGCCCCCAATATACAACATCTTTGGCCTATTTGTTGTAAATCTTGGAGTGTGTCTCTTTTCAGGTATTATTCTGTGCACATGATCATAGGTCAGCCTCCTAAGCTGTATGATCTTGATATTGACACAGGTAGTGACCTCACTTGGGTCCAATGTGATGCACCTTGCACTGGCTGCACTAAGGTGAACATCCTATTTTCTGTTATGTTAATGACTGGTACTTGCTTCTCATCATGCCAATCAACTTATATAATTTGCGCATTTTGGCAGCCCCGTCACAGTCTTTACAGGCCCGGGAATAATCTTGTTACGTGTCAAGATCCCCTATGTGACGCTGTCCGCTCGTCGGGAAACCAGCCTTGCTCAACCCCTAATGACCAATGTGATTATGAGCTTCAGTATGCAGATAGTGGCTCATCGCTTGGTGTAATTGTCAACGACTACTATCCTCTACGGTTTACCAACGGTTCTGCACTTAAACCTCGCTTGGCGTTTGGGTGAGGAACTTTTCCTTTACTCTTCTACCAGTTAAGCTTAAGCACTTTATAAAGTTCAAGTTTGTTTACAAATGTACTTTCATGAAGGAATCAATTTCATTTTTCAAGTGTTTAGCTCTTTGAAATTTTGGTGATTTAGCTTTTGTATGCAAAGATCAAATTCCAGAACTCAAACTGGTAGTAAAATATCTCCATTATCCGAATTTGAGATTTGCCTGGTCAAGTTGATAGTAACTCCGACCCCTCTTGTTCTGCAGTTGTGGATATGATCAGACGTTTTCTGGTCAAAACCCTCCTTCGACTGCTGGAGTTCTTGGTCTCGGAGCTAGCAAAGGAAGCATCTTATCGCAGTTGCATCATATGGGTCTGACAAGAAATGTTGTAGGCCATTGTTTAAGTAGTCAAGGAGGGTTTTTATATTTTGGGGATGATCTGGTTCCCTCATCCGGAATAGTGTGGACGTCAATGTCAAGCAACTCGCTGGGGTTAGTACTCTCAAACTTATCGTTATGTCCATGATTCTTGCACGAAATTCCACTCATAATGGAAGCGATTTTTATTTTTTCAGAAAACACTACTCAGCAGGACCAGCTGAAATTTACTTTAACGGAAAGACTAGTGGTGTGAAGGCCCTTAACATGGTGTTCGACAGTGGGAGCTCTTACACTTACTTGAGCTCCAAACCTTACCAAGCCATACTTAATCTGGTGAGAGATGGAAACATTCATAGGATAGCATTCTTCAATAATATTGACAAGCATGCATATTCTGATTGTTGATTTATGTCGCAGATTAGGAAGAATATAAATGAGAAGTCCCTGATGGATGCACAAGAGGATCGGACCCTCCCGGTCTGCTGGAAAGCTGCGAGACCTGTCAAGTCCCTTCGCGAAGTGAGGGACTACTTTAGGCCCTTAGCTCTGGTCTTTAGTAAGAATGCTCAGTTACAATTATCTCCTGAAGCTTATCTTGTTGTCAGTGTGAGTACCTTACAAGCCTCTTTTGCTATTCAAATTTGAACATCTAAATAACATGCTTGCTCATCCCTATCAGAAATATGGCAATGTGTGCTTGGGGATTTTGAATGGCAGTGAAGTTGGGTTGGGAAGTCTTAACATAATCGGAGGTGAGATTCGATTGATGTCAATGGCTTATAAATTGGTTCGTTTTTGTTTTATCGCCAATTTAACTTATTGTTCTTTTGCTTTCCTATCGGATTATCATCCGCAGACGTCTTTATGCAAGATAAAATGGTTATCTATGACAATGAGAAACATCAGATCGGATGGGCTACCGCTAACTGTAATCGGCTTAACAAGTAGTGAACTTGTTTCTTCCATTGATGACCTTGGTGAGGGAGGGAGGGCTTTCTCAATCATGAACAACATGGATAGCTATTGCAATTATAATGGTGAAGGAAGGTTTTTGTACATTTTTGGTAGGTTTAAAAGTGTAAAGTGACTTGTTACCCAAGAAATTCAACTTAATATTATAAGTTTATAACTATTTCATTTTTCATAACCTAAATACACCCTCGTCCGCCGAATACTTCGTCAATTGTCCCCTTTTTTTTGTATTACTTATTGATTACTTATTGATATACCTTGCAATACAAGTCGTGGGTCTAAACGGGTCTAGCAGAAAACACACTTGTTTTTGTCAGGCTATGTTTTGTTACTCCTAGCATGCTTGGGCACCAAGTGGAAATAGTTAGAGCCAATAAAAAGTTGAAAAATAAACCTATGAGTATTTTTGTCTAGCATCCTTAGCTTCTAGGTCTAAGAAGATAACTAGAGCTAGAAAAAATCAAATCGAGTATACCTACAAAAAATAATGTGATTTATGCTTAGAACCTAAAACCCGACCAATCTTATAGGGTTGGGTCAGGGTTATGGTTTATCAACATGAACCCGACCATACCCAACCCGAAACCGACCCTAACTTTTGCACCTCAGAAGATCGGTGATCACCAGAGCCTAACCCTACTAGGCCTCCACCCAAACAAACAGCCCATTATCATGGATTCAATTCTCCACAGTTGAGACAGAATTTTAGCATCTTGTCAAATATGAAGCGCACTGACATCTCTTTCCCATTATTAAGTGGGTTAGACTGTGGAGCTAGCTAGCGGTTTGAACTTGGTCAGTCTTTCGACATGTGGGTACGGTTAAGATTGACGGATTGGTATGGTTTGATTTAAACACCCCTATCCATTATTAGAGGCTCCTCCACATTAATCTCCACTCTCACTTGAATTTTAGGAATTAACTGTAATATATCTTAATCAACAAACCAAGAGTCCAACTACAAAATTATAACAATATGGAGAACTTCATGAAAATGCCAATTACTCGTGAATTATTGCAGTAATATCTAAAATCGCAATTGTGAACATACACACACATGCACCAGGAAGATGATCAATCTGAAACAACAGAAGCTCCCTTGAACTTGAATAAGATGGATAAACTAAATATTAGGACAAGAAAAGAGCTCCAATCTATTTCATATAGCCAGGGTATACATACATAATTTTGGTTAGTTGTAATTAACCAACAAGTACTATCATATTATAACAGATACGTTGTTACTTTGTACAGCAAGTTACTGACTCGAATTAGTTTAAATTACAAGAAAACAAGTCTCCGAGATCATTGAATATGCTTGATTCAAACACCAATCAGTCCCATTCCGTCCACAGCATGCACCTGCAAGATGTGCACGCTAAAACTCGTTAATTACAAGACAAAATTGGATGCATTATTGACAAGATTCTGTTTCTGGGCATCAACCTACAGCTACAGCTTAGTTGGTAGAAACAATAATGCTTAAAGTTCTAGTAATTCAGAAGACAACGGGTACACTAATTATCAGGAATCTATACTGCTTCCAATACATCGTAAAACAGAAAGCTGTGGTAGTTAAGTTGCATTTCATAAAAGTTGTCATCAACAGAATGCATCCGACAAGGAAAGCAATCCCCAGAAAAGGAGACCTCGTCATAAAGCTAGCTATACTTTTACCATAAGAACATTATTTTAAAGTACAATAATTCAAGTCAAAGTTCGTCAAAACTCACCTCTGAAACTCACTATGCAGAAGAACTCATAAAATGGGTTAGCCTTTGCATCCTATTAGACATTATTAGTACACTGCAATTCCAAAACAACAAACATTACTTCAAATTCATATTAAATTATAGATGGTTACTAAATGAAAAAAGCAATAGGCTGATAAAAAAAAATGAAAAAAGCAATAGTATATACTTCAACAAAAATCACTAGAGAAGATCTGAAACTCCAGAAACAGAGATTTAAATTCCATGATAATCTGTCCTTTAAGCTGTTTAAACATGAAACATATATTAACTACCTCAACTACTCATTATTATATAACAAGATTTCCACCTTTTTTCCCAACCTGCTTTACCCGCACAGATTGAAACCAAGACAATTGTACTTCTCAAAGCAATATCCAACATACTGTAAAAAGGCAGAACTTCAATCACAGTATAATATTAGGCATTGCAGTAATCCTGCTTTTCTTATGTTCACACAATGATTAGTTTATCAATTTTAACTCATACTACATTACCGTAATTAAAATATGTCGTGTTATTATAGTTTATCTCTAATGCAAAGGACACAGGGACATGCAAGGATTTTACAAGCCAGGAGAAGAAAAACAAAACAGGGCGCCCTAAGTGCGTAAAATTGGGGGACATAAACAGGCATGTGCAGCCTGCATGAGCCCGTACAAAATTCCAGAGACAGAGGTGGAAGATGAAAAGTTTGATACAGGACCGCACAGCTTGCACGAGCCTGTATAAATTTCCAGAAAGTGAGGTCGATAATATAATTTTTGCACGGGGTCGTTCAACATACACAAGCCCATACGAATTTCCAGCAAGCAAGGGGTCAGCAATGAAATGACCTGGTTCCATCATTTTTGTATATAAATCTAAATTCACATATACTATCATCACTGCACTGTTAACTTTCAGCATAGTTTGTTATTTTGGTGATAATAAGAACAGGGAAATGAGCATCAGGAAAATTATAATAAATTTAAGTAGAATCATGTCTTAAAGATTGAAACAGATTCATTAAGAAGCCAGCTATTAAAGAGAACATCACCTTTGCATGGCAAATTTTTGTGATGGCTTCTACATGAAAATCTTGCAGTTCTTCGAGAGCCTCAACATCTAGACCAGCAATATTTTCCCCCTGACATGATATTTGAATAGTTATATTTATAATTTCTTTGATGAGCTTTTTGTCAACTTTTCCATATTCAAAGATGTTATGATGCAAATATCAACAGCTCCAACAAAGACTTTGGGAGAAAGAGAGCGGAGAGCTCAACAAGCTGTTTAAGATTGAAAAAACTTGTACAGCAACTATATACTCATTGAAATCTTAGTAAAACTGAACCAAACAGTAGGAAAATATAATAATGTATATGTTAACCAGAACTAGATTTTCATTAGGTCGTCCAAATATTATTTAGGCATAACCTAAAATGATAAAATCACAAAATCTACAATTCCTACTTGAGGGGAAAAAATGCATCATACAAAAAGGTGGTAAATATATTCCACAATCCTTTTCTTTGTTCTCCCTTGCAACTAAACTCCCATTGTAAGCTTAAATGTAGGTGCGTATATGATCAAATGGAACTCTTGACTTGCAGCAAACATAAAATAGAGGAGAAAGTGTGTACCTTCAATCTGGAAATAAGTCTTTCTAGTTCTTTGCATCTTCTCCTTTCCAGCTCATAGCAATCTCTCAATTCTTCATATGTGCTAATCCCGTTCGTATTTTCACAGTTCACATTCTCCTTGGACATGTTAAATGAATGGCAATCAGATGACAGAAACCCACTTCCAGCTACTGCTTGTGAAAGGTTAGATGCATGAACCCCCTCCTCTGCACCAACGTCGGGTTTTCTGATCTTCGCAATGAGGACCCACATATTTGCAAGCTCATTTTCCAACTCTTCTTCATGCCGTTTTGATTCATCGAGTCTTCTTCGTAGCTCACCTTCTATAATATCTCTCTCACAGAGTGCAGCTTCTTTTTCATATCTAGCACCATTTGTATTATTTTGTTTTAGATCATATGAAGCGGACCTCTGAGAATGGTTAGATCTTGAATGGGCTGCTTTTATGGCAGCCAGGTCACCCGTCAGTTTTGCATTTTCATACGACAGCTTTGTTACTTCTTCAGCCAAGTTTTGGAGCTCAACTGCTGCAGCTGCCGCCAACTCTTTTGCATATGAAGCTTCCTCTGCAAGTTTTTGACTATGAGCTTCAAGCCCATCTCTCTCTTCAGCCAGCATCACCTTATCTTGTTTTAAATTCTCTATCTCGGAAACCTAGGGCCAGAAATGAAAATAACCACTTATCAACAGAATTACTAATTTTCGTATGCATATAAGGCAAACCATAAAAGGACAAATTGGAATCCCGAATCTGCAGAAGATGCAAATAATCGAAGTAAAGTAATATAATGGTAAACCTGCAAAAATACTTGGGAGTTCAAAGATGTATCATTTTTGCATTCCCTGGAGTCCTCTAGGGAAAATACTCTATTCAAGCTCATCACACTTGTTGGTGTATTTTCATCAACATAAGTCTCTTCATATGAACCATTCCCGTTCATTCCCTCATTAAACTTCTCCAAGTGCTCTGCAGAACAACTACTCAATGGGATAACCACATTTTCTCCAATTTGTAGTGGATTTCTAGATCCTTTATCTGAAATTGAACCTTGCTGCTGCCTGAGTAGAAGAATAGTCTCTTGCATTTCAGCATTCTCTGATATCTGTTAAAAGTAACAAAAAAGTAATTAAAATTAAATATGGCCTGAGTTAAACTTTACACCAACCTAATATCTTTAGCTGTTCATTTGAGGGCCCTACTAGTATATCTAGCAATCCCAAACTCTACAGGAGGCCAAACATTATACATGGCAACACAAATAGGTCACACAAACCTAGGACTAAACCAGCTCTGCTATCACGTTAAGCTTTACTCAAACCTAACTATTAAGTGGAGGATCCACTATCAACGTTGGATACTTCAATACTTCCCTTTCATGTACAAATTTGATCTACATAAGTACCAACAATTACACGGGGAAACAACACAATGACCACACAAGCCTGAGACCGAAGTAGCTCTGACACCATGTGAAACTTCACTCTACCTAAAACTGTAAGTTGTTAAGTCGAGAGACAAACTAGTACATCAAACAGACTCAAATGCCATACACTTTCAATGTGGGATACTTCAACACTCTCCCTCTCATAATACCATGTTCTGCACGTGGACCAAGAGTTACATGAGAGACAACACGAACGGGTCACACAATCCCAAAACATAATTAGTAATTACCAAGAATTACATGAGAGGCTACACATGAATTAACAATAATATTTGGGGGTAATTTCACATAGTTACCCTGAATTATAAGCCTGTTCAATTCAATGGACCTAAACTATCTTTCACATCATCTAACTTCTTGCACTTTCAAAATATCAAACTGTCAATTAAGTTTAACAGAATATACCATCTAACTCATCACAAACATGGCACATGACTTAATCCTTTCTAAATGTCAAAGATACCATTTGAATTGATATTTATTTATTTTCAATGTTCATGGTGCTCTTGATTTTCAAGAAGTGTTCATGATTTATTTCTTACTTGATGAATACGTTTTTTGCAAAAAAATCCTTTTTTTTCCAAGTTTTTGCTAACATGCTAGAAATATAAATAATGTAGTCAATCTTCAAACTCTTGAATTTTATTCATGTAAATTTTTCAGAAAGATATAATAAAAATATCAAAGTTATTTATATATCTAGCATGCATAAACATCAAAAATAAGAATTTTATTCCAAAAATGTGTTCATTAGGTAAGAAAAAATCATGAACCCTTCTTGGAAATCAAGAACACCATGAGCATATTCTAGAAACTGTTAGAATAACTGATAATCAATCCCTGTAAATTAGGGATTAGGGGCTGTAATTTAGGAGCTTTGATTTAGGATACGTTATAGTATTTTGAAT
>JAYMTA010006433.1:0-10420 GCA_036897625.1 Pelargonium cotyledonis
TCTCGAGTTCCAGTTTGTTTGACTGTAACTTCTGTTATCATCAATAATAATCTCCGAATTGTTTCTCTAAAAAAAAAAAAAGTTTGTAAGAAAATTGATTCTTTCTCTTGTGATTGTTATGAGATACAGTGAAATTTGGGAATAAAAAAAATTATAGATACATATATATAATTCATAAAAAACTAATAAATATATAAGTAAAAAGGTATAACTCGGTTGACCCGGCCAACCCGGTGACCCGATAGTATGACCGGTTCAACCTTTGGGTTGATTTTTAAAACATTGGTTTTGGATATTGCCTAATTACTCATGAATTAGCTCCATTGTTGCATTGTCGCTCGATTTTTCGACGTTGACCAAATAAAGAAAGTCGTCAAATTTTATAGATGGAAAAATAGGGATGTTGTATCCACAAAGAATGAATAGTCAATGATTTGAAAGTTCAAAACTTAAGAAAATTAAATTAAAGTTCGGAATTGTTTGAAAGTTATGTAAAGGTAAAATTCAAATAAGCAAGCAATTTGGATGAGAATAAATCAAGACAGAGCAATTTAAGGGTTATGGTTCACCAATTGTTGTACGAACTAACAACTATGAATCTATGAAATAGTCAAAGCAGCATACAATTCTTCATAAGTTATGCAAATTCTCTGTTGAAGAAAACGTAAGTTCTACCAATGTCTTGACCTAATTGATCCCTCACAGAAGGGTCAGAAAAGTTTTGGCTATTGAACTTAATTCACGACTCATACTAGTACTAATCTCTATCTCTAGGTGATTAGCTAGTACGTTCATTTGATCAAGTTGGGAGAGCAAAGTTTTTCTCTCGAGACTAATTTGTTAACCTAAGGGTGAGATAGTGTCTCTTTTATACAAGCATTGAACATGGACCAATTGAAGCTCCTAAAGACTAACATTCATCGAATCAAGATAAATAAATCCTAAGAATTGGCTACACCCATAATCCATAGATTAAGGGAGTTTAGCTACTCATACTAATCATGCAACATAAACATATCTTTTTTTTTTCGCCGCACATTCCTTCCATCTCTCTCAAACTCTTTAGAACTCTTTTTGCTTAAACTCAATGCAGACCTTAGCGCCACCGGAGCTTTGATTCCGTCTTCTCCATTAAGAACTCTGGTGGCCCTAATCTATACTTTACTACTAGTTTGTTTCTTTTCACTTTCCTTTGTTGAGGTATTTGGGGGTATTTATCAGATCTGCTTCAATTTCGAATTGGGGATTTGTGAATTTTTCGTCTTGCTTTGGCAGCACGATCAAGATTCAACTAGTACTTGTCCTCTCCAACTTATTTGGTCTTCGTTGGTGACATCGATTCGATATTGAGGTGAATTCAGATTGTTTCTTCATATAAGAGCAGTTTCATTGCAGCCATCTCCAATCAGGTTCGACTTGCTTGGAATTTCCAATTTCATCTCCATTTCTAATCTGTGTTTGTTCATATCTGTTGGGTGGTTAATTAGTCTTGCTTGCTAGTGTGGTTGTTGGTCTTTCGGATTCAATTGGTGTTCTTAGTTTGGGAAGTAATGAAGGCTCTCAAGGCTTTCGTAAAGGATCTTTCATCCTCTTTGAAAAATATCCTCTTTGAAAAATGACAAATCTCTTTCCTCTGAAAAACAAAAATCTATTTGCATGCAATTATTTTTATATGAAGGAGTGATGGATGAATTCCAAGCCTTAAACAAGGAGAGAGACAATCTTATAGTTGAGATTAAAAAATTAAAAGAGAAGAAGGTATGGAAAAAACAGAGTCGGAATAGTGAGGAGTTAAAATTTAGAGATTTTATGAAAAAGCTTGAGGATGAGATTCTTTATTTGCGTAAGCAACAATCAGAGTTTGAATCTGTATCGTAAGCACACTCAAACCTATTGGAAAAAATGCATTCAACTCTAGAACTTGTAGATCATAAAGATGCTCAAATTCAAAAACTTGAAAATTTGGTTTCAAACCATCAGAGTATGATATCAGAGCTCCGCAAGGAGCTTAAGGTGCTAAATGTCTGTTTCAGATATTTCTGAATTTATGAACTTTGATAAGATTTAGTCAGCGAGGCGCCTGAGTTTTCTCATACCAGTTAATGAAGAATAATCTGTATAGTTACAATTTCGCGAAGAGAAAGAATGGATACAGTGTTCTAAATGTGGTGTCCGGGGTCATATTGGGTCAAGATGTTCACATCCAAATTATGTCAATCAAGAGTTTTTGATTCCAAAACTAAAAGTTTATTATCAACGCGACTCTTCTAATCGTGTGACTAGAAATGATAAGTGCATCAACGAAACAAGCTCTTCGGTTCATCAATCAACAAGTCTTGTTTCAGATCTTACTCCTTCTGAATCTTTTCCTGCAAGTTCAGAAATTAAGGACGTCGAGGTCAAGTCTACACTCTTTTCAAACTCCTCTGAAGATTTAGGAGGGATGAAGATAAATAAGTTTGTAGCTTCAAGATCAAACGAGGGCAAAATCATCAACTCGAATATCAGGCTCTGTGGTCGAAGCCCCAAGGTAATGGACGTTTTTAATTCGCTATTGTTTTCAAGTGAAAACAAAAAGCGATTGAAGCAAACGTCTCCCAGATCCTTAACATCTTTCTTTTATCCTTTTAGTTAACTTTGTTTAGTCTAGTCTTAATCTAGTTTCTAGTTTAATCTATGTTCTATGTATTTTTGTGTTGTACGTTTGGGTTTATTAATATAATATTGGCTTTTTATGAAAAAAAAGAAAAAAAAATCATGCAACATAAACAAAGTAATATAGAATACATAGAATGCATTCAATATAGTTAAGAAGACCTTACACAATTGATGAATATGTAAATCTTCTTCAGAGTGTCCAAAAATACAATCTATCAGTTCTTAATAGAATCTAATTGCAAAGCATACAAAACTAGTATTTTTACAAGTCTTAAATACACAAAAAAGAAAAACAAATCAAAATAAGAAATTGCACGATGCGTGACATGATCCGTGACTTAGCATGCATGACTCATGTCCATGGGACAATGAGTAATATGTAACACGACCCCTACGACACGAGCCGTGTCATGGGTTGTGATCAAGATTTAATCATCTTTTTTAGCCGACATGGCCCTTGTTAAGCCTAACATGATCTGTGTTGCCGCTTATCACATTTTTTGGTGCTCGAAACTCTTCCACAACTCCTTTCGATTGCTTTAAAAGCCATGAAATACATTTAAAAAAAAAGTCTCGCATAACACTGATACACTAGAAAACGCATCAAATCTAATAAAAAAAGATAAAATAAGCTAAAACACATAAATTTAGAGCAAATAAATGATAAAAAAGGCGATAAAAAATTGTAAAAATATATATAAAATAACACACATGTCACTACCTCCAGCTGAATTTGTTCCCCTATACAAGTCTTCACTCGTTCTATTCTTCGCAACTAGCACAATCAAATACCCGATCTTTTAGGTGGCCAAATTAGCAAAGTACCACCCTATATACATTTAGCATGTTCTACATAATAGGAGTTAGCCCAGCATAAGAAGCGTTAATCTACTCTTTCTCTAATAACATATCCAAAAAAAAACCCTTGAATCTTTCTCAAGAATCATATATCAACTCTCCCATGAGCTGCTTGAAATCTATAATATCAGTTTTCATATGCTTATTTTATTCTCTGAACAAGAACTTGTCCATAAGAAATTTATGCACAAGAACAACACAGAAAAATCATTTAGTTGGAGCTGGTGATATCACTCCAAGGCTTGATCTTCCAAAGAATACATAAAGAAATTTTTGGCCACGGCCTTCCATTATGGTTGATATTTCTCACAATTCTCGTATATTTTTTAAGGTGCCTCATTGGATCTTCTAACCAATATGTTGTATTCCAGTGATCATAACCAGCTGGAGCTCAAAATTGTTCTCTTGTTGGGAGATTTGAGAGACCCAGTCCCCAAAGACATACTCACCATGTTCTATTGCTTCCTCTCCTCCACCTTGCATCCATGGTGACAACTATTGAGATTTTTTTAATTAAATATGGTAAGTCCAAAGATGTATAATTGGAGGTGTTGCCGTTTCTAGGTACCAGTTGGACATAATTTTTTAACTCCTGATCCAAAGAGTTCTCTTTTATTTGAGATTAAAATCTGGTAATGGCCCGTGACGGGTTTGAGACATACACCAATTGAAGTATATGAAACAACACCAGTAAAAGCAAAATTAAAAAGTGTTAGGAATTAGCGAATCTGCAAAATAAAGATTAGAAAATAAATGATAACTCGTATTTTGTACTAGTTATCCGAGTCTAAATCATACTAAAAATAGTAGGTTTCTAGCATATTTGCATCTCATTTAGGCTTGAATATTGTAATTTAGATGCATTTTGCATTGTTTGACCTTTATGAGTGTGTAAGTGTACTTTTTGTGTTTTTAGCTTATTTTAGTTAGTTTTTATGTATATTTTTGCCTACTTACGTGTGTCAGGTACTTATGTTGATTTTCAAGCATTTTGGAGCGCAAAGGATGGCCGGAATAGACCAAAAAGATCAAAGTCAACCAAAGTCAAAGCTGGTCAGCGCTGGTAAAAGTCAAAGTTTGACCAACGCCGCGACGGTGACATGTGGCGCTGGGGCGCTCGTCCACGTCAGCATTAGGGTTTTCAAAGAGTCATCTTTTCGCGTTGACTTGTTTAGCGTCGTCATGCCACATTTTGCCTTGTGGCGCCGCGGCCCCAGCAACATTGTTTAGAATCTATAAATTGACGCTTTTAGCTTCATTTTTGGTATCCAAGAAGAGGAGAAGGAGGAGGAGGAGAGGTTGTGCGGGTTTGAAGCTGATGTTGGGTATTGGAAGGCTCATTGGAGTCTCTCTTCCGCCCATGTAAAACATTGCACGAGCTGATGACGAGTGGTGATAACGCTCGATGCTCTTTTACGTGTATGCTTTCCTTTATTAGCCTTTGGTTTTTCTTTATTGTAATCAACTTTCTCTTCTTCTATAAGATTTTGGTTTGATTATGTATTGAATCTTTAACTTGCTTTATTGTCTATGGATGAACATGTTATCCCAATAATGGATAATCGTGTGACTGATTGCAATTGTTAGTCTATTTTGAATGTTGTTTAATTATAAGATCCTCGGTGTTATGATGATCCGCTGAGCCCAAAGCTTGTACGTGGAGTAGCTGCCCACAAACACGATCTTAGTATGAACGTTTTCCTTACCATGGAAATGTCTCATATGGATCAGATTATTGGATAGGGCGGTACCTTTTGCAGTAGTATGCTCTAGGACTCCCTATGTCCTATATAGCACTGGACACATGGCTAAAGTGTATGTGACCCCCCTGCACTAGTATGCTTGGGAGAGCAAATTATGTGAGGGTCGTTCGAGGCCGGCATATTCACTTTATGTCTCAGGGAGGCTTTAAGGACAAATCGAGTACTAAAGTGGTGTGGACAACATGTGAGACAACGTGGTTGAACAATGTCATTGTTTACTTTTAATTGTTGTACCAATTCAATTATTCGATTTATGTTATCAAACTGCACTCTCTCAATTTCCTTTCTTCATGGATCAATTGTACATATTTATTTTTATTGTTATTTAATCTAATTTCATTCTATCTCTACAACAAAATTAGTTTATTGATTTTTAGAGTAGAACCGCCTTTAAGTCAATTCAAAAATTTGTAGTTGTTTTAGTCCCTGAGGATTGATACTCGAGCTCCTCTAAGAGCTCATTATTACTTTGACACAATCGGTACGCTTGCCAAAATGTGTGTCAAGTTTGTGGTGCCGTTACAGGGTAATCTTCAGTGAACCGAAAACGTGTGTCGGAAATTGGACACTCGCCAACGACATGTCAATAAACACAGCTGAGGTGTGCACAAAGCACTAAATTAAAGGATTATTCACAATGATTTGTGCAATCCCCCATGATACATCCCTTCTACGATGAGCATGAAAAAGAATCAACAGTAATAGTATTATGAGAAACAACAACAATGGAGAGGAGGAAGAAGAAGAATATAGTGTTTTTGGAACTGTGTTTCTGAGGATTATAGTTGTTTTATAAATACGCTGTAAGATAATTTATCAAATATCCATAATGTGACCTAAAATTAATAAGACTAATTGATATTTGCCTTGCATGATGACATGGAACCAAGAAATTAAGACTATGCTTAGTATCCACTTATGTGTCATTATCTAGCTAGTTAAGTTAGCATGCTTAGTGACACATGTAAACTTATGTGT
Source organism: Pelargonium cotyledonis (assembly GCA_036897625.1). Lineage (NCBI taxonomy): Eukaryota > Viridiplantae > Streptophyta > Magnoliopsida > Geraniales > Geraniaceae > Pelargonium > Pelargonium cotyledonis. The sequence goes on from JAYMTA010006433.1 coordinate 6,258, forward strand.
CAACTTCTTAATTAGTGTGTCATGCACACATGATTTGTGTCCACTTAGGTGTCAAACTCTTGGTTAGTAAGTTTCATGCAACCGAAATCTCACCATCCACTTGTCCTAATCACATCCTTGATGGAGGGATGAGATTAATGAAGAACATCTATAAATTGGTCATTTCCCTACCTAATCAAGACATGCACTTGAAAGAAAATCCATCTATATATTAGTGTGTGTATTAAGTATTAAAGGTTAAGTGAGAGAAACCAATTGTAATCCAAGAATGAGTTGATCAAGTATGGAGATGGCTTCTCTAACCAATTCAGGTATATTTTCTTATTACTTATTATGCAAGTAAAATTTATAGATTTCAAAGATCCTTTTAAATTCATATGAAATTGCAAACACGATCTTATGAACTAATGACAAAATTTACATGTGGTATCAGAGCATGGTTGAAGAAATCTAAGTTTTTTCATATTATTGTGAAATTTCTTTGTGTAATTGTTACATAATTTAAACTGTGATATATTATGTTTCTTATAGCAATTTATCCATTGCATGCTTAATAAATTAACTTTTATGGAAAGGACTCCTTGCATATATACTATCTCTCTTCTCAATTCCTAGATTTTACGAGGTTGTGTACTCTCACAAGAAAACAAGTTCTGTTTTCATGGAATTCTATAATTTGGGATTATGGTTTTATATTGCATACATACAAGATATATTGTCCATAACAGTAAGTTTTTTACAAAGTTTACGTTTACATAAACTTGATGTATTGTTTTATAAATGTGAATATATGTACAAATTTATGGTTAATCATGCTGATTTATGATCACCAAAGTGGGCAAATTAGAGTGATTGATATGTTGTGCATAAAATAGTCATGTATTTATGACACTTATGAAATGCCTACATTGAATTGATAAATAAATCATGCTTATTGATTGATAGAGTTGTGAAATTTTTCCAAAGGAAAATTAATATTTCTATGATTAGTAAACATTGTGAAGAAATTAAATTTGCTAATCAAGATATATATTTGTTGACCCAAAGGTGACAAATGTGTTATGATTGAAAATTTAATCTCTTATTAATGATATATATGTGGCATTTAATTATGATGATATATTGTAGTAGTTGCCCAAAGGTATATTGCAATATATTATTTTATGATGATGTGAATCTATTAGAAAATAATTTGAGCATTTATGTTAAATTTGCAGCTATTTCTCTTCATTCGCAAGCATCGTCTGTTACCGTATTTAATGATTTAAACTTTTCTGATTGGAGTGAACAAGTCAAGTTCCACTTAGGCGTTTTGGATCTTGACTCGTCACTTTTGGAAGAAAAGCCTGCTATAACAGATTCAAGCAGTGTTTAAGATAAGTTTAAATTAAAAACATGGGAACGGTCAAACATATTGTGTCTTATGTTTATGCGAATGACTATAGCCAACAACATTAACACCACCATTCCACAAACAGAAAGTGCGAAAGAATATATGCAGTTTGTGGAAGAACGTTTTTGTTCTGCTGATAAGTCACTTGCTGCTACACTTATGGCAAAACTCACGACCACAAAATTTGATGGGTCGCGAAGTATGCATGATCATATCATCGAGATGACTAATATTGCAGCAAGATTAAGGACTTTGGGAATGACTGTAGACGACTCATTTGTACTTCAGTTTATTCTGAACTCACTACCTCCTGAATATGGTGCTTTTCAAATAAACTATAACACTATTAAGGATAAGTGAGAGGTTAATGAATTGACCAGTAAACTTATTCAGGAGGAGAATAGACTTAAAAGTATGGGGAGTCATTCTGTCAATCTAACAATTCAAGGAGCTGGTACATCACTGAAAGTAAAAGCCAAAAAATTCAAGAAAATTAAAAGGTCTGCTCAAGTTCCTCAGGCAGGAAAGAAGGAACAAAAGAATGAATATCACTTCTGTAGAAAAGAAGGACATTTTCAAAAAGATTGTCTTAAGCGGAAAGCTTGGTTTGAAAAGAAAGGTACAATGAATGTTTTTGTTTGAACTTTCGAATCAAATCTTATTGATGTTCCTCACAATTCTTGGAGGATTGATTCTGGTGCTACTACTTATGTTTCCAATACCATGCAGGGATTCCTTACAATCCAGACCACAAACATGGTTGATACATTCCTGTATGTTGGGAATCGTATAAAAGTGCCAATTAAAGAAATAGGAACTTATCATTTTGTCTTTAATACTGGTTATCATATAGACCTTCTACAAACTCTATATGTTTCTTTGATGTCTAGAAATCTAATTTCTGTACCTAAATTAGATGCTTGTGGTTTTGATTTTAATGGAGGAAAAAGTTGTTTCAATTTGATTAAGAATACTAGACTTGTCGGATCTGGTTTTCTTATTGATCGTTTATACAAATTGAAACTAAATGATAATTTTTCTGAATCTCTGCTTACAATGCATAGTGTTGGAACTAAACGTAGCATGACTAATGAAAATTCTGCTTTCTTGTGGCATAAACGTTTGGGTCATGTGTCCAAAGAAAGATTGAAAAGACTAGTAAAGAATGAGATTCTTCCGAATCTAGACTTTACTGATTTTGATTTATGTGTGGATTGCATAAAAGGAAAGCAAACCAAACATAACAAGTAAGGTGCCACAAGAAGTAGTCAGCTTCTTGAAATTATACACACTGTTGTTTGCGGACCTTTTGATGTTCAATCTTTTGGTGGAGAAAAATACTTTATCACCTTTATTGATGATTTTTCACGTTATGAATATGTCTATTTGCTTAAAGAAAAATCTCAAGCTGTAAATGTCCTTAAGATTTTTATTACTGAAGTTGAAAAGCGATTAGATAAGAAAGTGAAAATTGTAAGATCTAATAGAGGTGGTGAATATTATGGGAAATATAATGAAAAAGGATGATGTCCTGGTCCATTTGCAAAACTTCTTGAAAAACATGGCATATATGCACAATACACTATGCTAGGCACACCTCAACAAAATGGTGTGGCAGAAAAGCGTAATAGAACCTTAATGGATATGGTTAGGAGCATGTTAAGTAACTCTTCATTGCCCATATCTTTATGTATGTATGCACTAAAGACATCAATGTACCTGCTAAATAGGGTTCCTAGTAAGGCAGTTCCAAAAACTTTTTTCGAGTTATGGACTAATAGGAAACCCAGTTTAAGGCACCTGCATGTTTGGGGTTGCCCAGTAGAAGCAAGAGTATATAATCCACATGAAAGAAAGTTAGATTCTCGAATAGTTAGTGGATACTTTATTGGTTATCCAGAGAAATCTAAAGGGTATATATTTTATTGTCCTAATCATAGTCCACAAATAGTTGAAACTCGTAATGCGAAATTCCTTGAAAATGATGAGGTTAGTGGGAGCATGAAACAACATATTATGGATATAAAGAAAATTAGGCTAAATGTCACATGACCTGTAAATATTCCTTCATCCGTTGTTATTCCAAATGTTGTTCCAACTGTTGAACATCATAATGCTGAAGAACCCATAAATGATGAGCCACTTTTGAGAAGATCTCAAAGAATAAGAAAATCGGCTATTTCTAGTGATTATGAAATATATTCACTAGAATTTGATCCTCACATAGGAATTAATAAAGATCCAATTTCATTTTCAGAAGTCATAGAATGCGCCGAGTCTAGAAAATGGATTGATGCCATTAAAGAAGAATTAAAATCTATGCATGAAAACAATGTTTCGGACATCGTCGAATTGCCAGAAGGATCCAAAAGAGTTGGGTGTAAGTGGGTCTTTAAGACCAAGTGTGATTCGAATGACAATATTGAACAATATAAAACCAGACTTGTTGCTAAAGGATATACTCAAAAGGATGACATTGATTATAAAGAGACATTTTCACATGTCTCTAAGAAAGACTCGTTGCGTATTATTATGACATTGGTGGCTAATTTTAATTTATAGCTACACTAAATGGATGTAAAAACCGCCTTTCTAAATGGTGATCTTGAGGAAGAAGTTTATATGGATCAACCTGAAGGTTTCCCAGTTGAAGGAAAAGGTCATATGGTGTGTAAACTTAAAAAGTCAAAATATGGACTAAAACAAGCTTCTAGACAATGGTATATTAAGTTCAACGATATCATTACCTCATTTGGTTTCGAAGAAATCA
>JAYMTA010006434.1:0-10419 GCA_036897625.1 Pelargonium cotyledonis
GTGATTTTAAATGAGATGTCATCACTTCATTGACTTTATTAGATTGCAACTGATATAACTTAACTTATATACAATTTACCCTTAAAAAAATATATATGTAATTTACTCCAATTTTTTTATTATAAAAAAATGGTAGTTGCTGTACAAGAAGAAATTGAGAAAGAAGGCAACATCGATGAAATGCAAATGCAAATGCAGTGAGTGTGACACAAAAACCTCGAAGTCAGAGAGAAAGAGAGAGAACCAAACCAACGCCACATTCCCCAATTCCACCATTTTCTTTGCTTTCACTTCTCTCAATCTCTGCTCTGCTCTCTTCTCCTCTCTCGCCATTCTGCTTTAGGTCACCTACTATTTCTCCTATATTTACGCTATTGCACCATCTCTTCCCATCCTCGACCCACCCGCCTCTCTGGATCTACGTCTCCTCCTCATCAGATCTTCACTTCACCTGTAAGTATGTTGTTGTTTACGCTCTTTTAGTTTCTTAAATTCCTCCATCACCGTCATCTCTCCCGCAAACCCCAATTTCGTTTCCTAGATCATCCGCCAGTTGTGTTTTGACGGAACCTAGGAGATTTTGATATGATCTCGCCCCCAACTTGTCTCGCAGTTTGTGATTCATTGCCTCTGTTCGTTTCTGGTTTTTCTGTAATCTGCGTTCGGATTATGGTTGTCTGATACTGAGAGAACTTGCCAATTATTGCATGCAGTTGCTGACTTACTGGATCAGATACTGATTTTGCCTGTGGTAGAGTCATGGCTACGGAGCTTTTGGATATCCAACCGCGCGAACTCAAATTCACTGGTAAGTACATGAAATGATGATCAGAGGAAAAGTTTTATGAGCTTTTTTTATGTTTGATATACGTGAATGTTATTTATGGTGTGGCATGTTCGGGGATATTGTTTGTGCTTGCATAAAATTGTAAAAGGGTTTACCAGATTTGAGACTAGCCAATAAATTGAGTTGCTAATCTTCTGTAAGACTATAAAATCTAACCCTTGAAACAATATTGGAATAGTATGAGGAAACAGAATGACATAATTGCATGCTTCTTTTGGTATCTACATTCTTGGAGCAGAGGCAATTCAAATGTACTGAAGTTATCTTTTATTTGCTGTCAAATTGAATCTCAATGTTTCAGTTCCTTTCAACAGCCGGTGTAGTCTATGAAGCACAAATTCACCGAATGGTAAAGAATACTTCCCAATTTGTGAGTTCAATTTAGTTAATTAAAAAATGACCCACCCAGGTTTTCCATAAGATTTTCAAATCCAAGTTTTTCATTATTTTTTAGATAAAGAATTAGTCTCCATCATTGAACTTAATGGCGCTGTAGAGCTAGGTGGCAGTGGAGGAGTGTTGGTTTTAGTCATTGCCTGGTGGATCTGTTCAATCAAGAACTTTGTTGTAGTTGGGGATGCCAGCTTGATGGTGTATCTGGTGATGGAGATGAGTGATCTCTCCACTAATGGCAGGCTCTAGAGCACCGAAATTCCAGAAGATCAGGAGGCGAGAAGGTTGTAACCTGCTGTACATGACCAAATCAAAACCCAATAATTTTACCCAGACATAGGGTTTTACTGCTAAAGATTTTGAAGAGCCATCCAATGATGATTGTTCATTACTTTTTTCTCTCTTTTCTTGAGGAATGGGGGCAGCACCACATCAAGAAAACACTCATTAGTCTCACTACAGCTGTAGAAAGAAATTCATTATGACATGAATTAATGAAGTTGAAAGCCGATTTTCAGTTTCATGGTAAATAACAATGTAGTGGGCCATCTGTTGTTTACATCTCAGACCCATTTCTTGGACTGAATAAAGCATAATCTTGTTGGATTTGGGAATCAACAGAACTCACTGGTGAACAGTTATAGACTGATGTATTATATTTAATACCATTTAACTTGTTTTTCTCTTAATTTCTTCACTATTTCCACTCTTTGGGCGGACATATTCTTGCAGAAAAATGCAAAAGTATAATGATACTATTCTTTGTGTGTTGTCTTATGCCATATCTTGTGTTCCAAGAATATGCGATATTGACAACGTTTGGTATCTTTTTCTTTCTTTTGCAGTTGAACTGAAGAAACAAAGTTCATGCTCGATTCAGCTTAGAAACAAGTCTGAGGATCATCATGTTGCTTTCAAGGTGTGCCATTTGTTCCTCGGAAGCAGCATATATCTATTGCTAGAATTCGCAGTAAAAAGTCACTTCGTTTAATTAAAGTATACTATTAACAGAAGGTTTCTCTATAATGTTCTATTGTGTCTGCACCTTATTTATTCCCAAACTCATGAAATCGATGTTAAAGTTTTATTCCAAAACTCATCCTTTCCTCCTTTTATCTAGTTGAGCAGATTGATGGATAGTTATATAATTCACAATCTATTAACAGGTGAAGACAACATCTCCAAAGAAATACTGCGTGCGACCAAACATTGGCGTTATTAAGCCAGGGGAAACATGTGAATTTACAGGTGTGTACCATCCCTTTGCTTTTACTTTTCAAAGGAATAGTTCTTATTGCATTTGTTCAGCCACTGTGATAACTGGTTGAAGTACTTGGTTTTAAGCATATTTATGGAATACACTAACAATATGTGTTGGCAATTTTAGTTAGTAAGGTAGCGAAAAGAGTAGAAGAATTTTAAAAAGAAATGAAGTGAAATTTGTACAAACTTTAGTGTTGGGATTTGTAGAGTAAAAAAATAAAGGAAATCATGAACTTTCTTTCATTGATTAGTAGCATTAATACCCTTTATTGTGAATTTGTATTTTTAATGTCCGGGTGTTATTGCCACTAAAAAAATTACCGACTTAACATCCCAGAAGTTGGATTATCGTCAGTTTGGGTTGAAGTGTCATTGATGTTAAGAAGGGAATACTCCATTTAACTCCCTTCCACTTCATAATATTTGTCCCCAAATGCATGAAGTAACTTCGTTTTGTGCCTCATTACTTTTTTCAATCCAGACTGTCAGAAAATTTACTGTGTAAAAGTATGAAATTTCACAATATGAACTGTGTATATGAGGTGGGTAACCTGAATTTAGCTATTTTACTTGAAGTGAAGAACCACTTTTAATGACCTTTGATTGTTTCAAAAATCCTAACAAGTGACAAGGTTAAGGGTACATTTGTCAGCTTGGTATCTTCACATACTCTCTTATCTTTTGATTTTTGTGGGGCCATTTGCACAGCCTAAGTCCTGGTTTCCCCAAACTCATAATAATAAAAGCACTTTATTAGTGAAACTTCTTATATATGAACCACATGTAGAAAGATAACCATGCAAACTAATACAAGTCACAATAATCTACATTTTAATAAGATAGAACCCGCATGTCACTACTCAATCCAGCCTTAGAATCCCAGGAATTTTAATATGCCTTTGATAAAAATATAGACAAAAGGCTGAAACTCAAACTTGCAGCAACAAATTTAAGAAAAACATAATCTAAGGCTTCACAAATGTCTAATCAACTCGACCAACTTCCTTCTAGGCTTCATCTGTTTTCAACAATAATTCATACTTAGAATGCAAGTATTAGGAGGTGTTAGGTGGCGAGCTACAAAAGCAGTTAAGCTTGGTATCCTGGGGTCTAGTCTGCTGTTTTACTATTTGCTCAATTCTAAAAATTAGTATCCTTATGATAACTATAGAGTTGAAATAAGGGAAAACCTGAAAGTCTGAAACAGTTTTTATAATTAGCCTAAGATGTATAGGTCAAAAACACAATGAAATGTTATCCCAAACAGACCCTTAGAATCAACTTGTCTCTGGCTTTGAAATGTTGCTGGTTTTTTTTATCTTACACCCTGGTTATCTGTTACAAAATATCTATAGTTTTCTTGTTCTCCTTTTGGTCAATGCAGTTACAATGCAAGCTCAACGTTCTGCTCCACCTGATCTGCAATGCAAAGACAAGTTTTTGATTCAAAGCACTGTTGTTCCCCCCAATACAATTGAAGACGATATTACCTCTGACACGGTAGGAACTTGTTTCTATCGGCTGCTTTGGGTTTCTTTTCAATTCCTAATTGTTTAGTTTTGCAGTTTACTAGAGATAGTGGCAAACACATTGAGGATAAAAAGTTGAGGGTGGTATATGTGGCCGCTGCTCCCAGTTCTCCAGTATTGAATCATGTTAATGGAGAGTTGAAGCAAGATGCACACTCTGAAACATCTGCACAGAAAGATAAATTGCTGAGTGGAGTTGAAAACATACCTCCACCTCCTAAGGTAAGCAGTTCCATAATTGTTTAATCCTTGAAGAATGAAGATATAATCTTAGACGGAGAACCCATTCTTTGGGTTTGCATCCTGAATTGATGAGTTGTAGAGGCTATGTTGACGGGGTTCATATATAAATGCACTGTAGTTATTATATTTGTGCTTAGGAAAAGAAAAAAGTAATCATATTTTTTTGTCAGCATATAGCTGTATAGCGTCATGAAAAACATAGGATGTTGGATCACTGTGTATGCATAGTTATTTTAGTATGTATTTGAGGAAAGTGAAACATATAGTTTGCCTTATGCAGTTAGTGTGTATACTTACTGCTAACTAATCACACTCTTATGTTACTCTTTATACCAGGCTACGGAGGATGTTGGGGGTGTTGAAACTGTTAATATTATTGATGAGTTGGAAGCACCCAAGGATATGGATAAATCAATAGCTACCAAGGATTTGGAGGGGTTTGAGAATGCTGAGGATATGGGTGAGTCAAAAGCTGCAAAGCACACGGAGGTGTTTGAAAATGCCAAGAGTGTGGATTATGAGAGATCAATTGTGAATAAGGATGTATTAAAAGTCGTGAAGGATTTGGATGAGTTAAGAGCTAAAAATGTCAACTCGGGGCCATCAGGGGATGTGGAGAAAGTCAAACCAGGATTGGACATGGAGAAATTGAAGCTGACTCATGATTTAGAGGTTTTGAAGTCAAAGCACAGTGTAATGGATACAAAGCTAAGAGAGGTCCATCTTTCTAACCCATATCCTAGTTTTGAATGTTGTAGCCTGGGAATGATAACCTTGAATTTGTATTCTTGTTTTCTGTTCTTAACAATGTTATGTGGAAGGATAAATATATTTTGGATCATTTAGTTGTTTGGTTTACTTCTATAAATCCTTGAAAGGGGGCTGATGTCATGTAAATAATTATCTGGTAAAAGTGTTGCTTTATTCATGATCATGAAAGTGTAAATATTTCATCTTATGAGGTGATCATGAAAGTTTAATTATTTCATTAATTTTTAAGAAATGCTGCAATGTAAATAGTGAATGAGTAACTGTAATGTTTTTTACATCCTAGGGCAAAATTTTGTCTGTTTACTTTGATGATAAATCAAGTCCAGTGAACATGCATATCATGGGTAATGCATTTACTTTCTTGTCCTTAAAGATAAAGTTTATTGCACTACTGAATTTGTGGAGTGAGTTCCTCAAATATATAAATAATGTTGCAGGCAGTTCTAGATATTGTTTACAATATTAATTTTAGTACTTCCTCTTCCTATAGCTATAAAAAGATAGTGACAGCTTTTGTGGACTTCGTAGCAGGCTGAACTTACTATCAAGAAGCTGAGAGAAGAGAGAAGCCTGGCTACTCGAGAGGAGGATAAATTCAAGCATGAATTAGTGAGTATATATATCCTTTGTACATAATTTTTTATAATCTTTATTGCTTTTCAAGGGTAAGTTTTTTTAACCTTGATTTGGAAAAGGGTCCTGGTGGGTCACTGCTCTTTGGCAGCTATAGAAAACCTATCAAGGACAAGTATTTTAATCTTAACCTGGAAAAGGGTCCCGGGTCACATCTCTTTGGCAGCTTTAGAAACAAACTGGCTACGTAACAACTTTGAGGGAAAGAAAAAAGAACGAGTAAGGCCATACATGCCTGATTGGTTTAACTAACATTGGTTTAACTAACTATGAAAGTGCTTGATGCCATACCTGGTTGGCAAAATACTATATGATATTCTTTTAACATAAAAATGAATCTTGCAGCTCCTTCATGTCTATTACTTGGGGTGCATACACGAGTTAAGCTCCTTAAAATAGATTGTAATGTTGATTCTGTCGGTGCTGCCAACTCATTTTCTGATACAATATGATGTTTTGTGTTGGTAATGAATTGGCTTGTTTGTTCAGGAGATATTGAGAAAGGGCAATGCGAGAAAAGTCCAGGTGGGCTTCCCGATCCTGTATGTTGTAATGGTGGCTCTAATCAGCTCCGTAGTTGGATACCTCATCCATTCTTAGTAGAGAAAGCAATGCAGCGAGATGGAACAAATCAGCACAAACAGGTTTGGCCTCCTTCATGATCAGATGCCGAGGATCCAGATTGTTTGTTTATTACAACTGTGTTGTGTTAGCATCAGAAATGCCGTTTCATTGTACATGACATGATATGATATGATATGGGATATTAGGAACCAGTTAAAATGTGTCAGCAAAGAGAATTTGTTTCTTTTAATAAAAGAAGAGATTTAACAATTTGTTTGAGCTATATAGGAGCCTCTGTCTTACACAATGAGGTTTAGATTTGAACCCACTATTTATGGATCTGCCTGCTTGTATGCAGTGCAATATAATTTTAGTTTTTTGTTTTCCTATTGTGCAATCTGTGATTAAGGTTGCTGTTTGAATTCCATTCCGTTTCAAAATAAGCGTCGTGCTTTTCATTTTGAGAAAAATTTAAAAGTTAGTGTTATTTCCGTGCACATAAGTTGTAACGAAAGTAGTGGATATTTGCTGGCTTATTATCGGGACACTATTGGTAATTCACGCATAACTGATTTTCTAAAAAAGAAATTAAGATATTTATTTTGAGACGGTGGGAGTATTTGAGGTATTTGAGGTAACCGCCGTGTTTATTTTCTCTTTTCTTTGTTGTCAGGCTATTTTCATTTTGGCTCTTGTAATGAACTGTAATGATTTTATTGTGCTTGAGCCACAATGAATTGATGAGCATCTATTATTGTAACATTCAGTTGTTACAATAAACTAATCAACTCAAAAACGGTGATTTGAGTGTGCAACAAGCATACATGGCCATTAATTCATCATTTAAATCCGATTCGGAATGTCTTACACGAGTAGGTAACTTCTTCTTCTTCCTCAGCCCGTGTCTCATTGGATCACTTCCATTCATTCTCTCGTTGATCCAAGCTCGAGCGAGCTCGGTCTGGCATTTGTTCTTGTCCCCTTTAAGCAATGACATCCACAGGCTTCCAAGTGTTGTTTTGGAACTCACTTGTATGCTCTGATTAAGGACACATGAAATGTTGGATGGATTTTTTAGGAAGTTTTCGTTTTGGGCCACATTTTCAATTCTTCCTATGAGCTTAAAAGGGTCAAAACATCTCTCTCCGAGTTTTTCTTTTCCTCTCAAAGGTAGCTAGTGTTGTACCAGAATTCGGCCCAAGGTAACTATATACAATTTCAAGGTTCTTTAAAGAGACCTAAATGGACCATATATCTGCAGGTGATAGGTAGTTTGGCGATTTGTCCTTATAGCCATCATTTATCAACAGTTTGTCCGATAGCATACAACTCCCTGACATAAGCCAGTTGCTTTTGCATTACGGGGCAAATTTGACTACTTTTGTGTCATAAATATGTGTGTTTGTTTGTCATGTCAGCAACGGAAAGATAATTTGAATTGAAGAGACTCAAATTGGACCGAGAGAGAGAGGGAGAGAGAGAGAGCTCCAAGATCAAGGCTCCATAATTCCCTGACATTAGCTAAAAGGAGCATAAGCATAATACACTATTTTTTTGGGGAGCAATTCTGAGCTCCAATTAATTCCATTGTATTGTATATTTGTACTTAGTTCTTGATTTTTGAATAACACAGCCAATGTTACTCTATTTGGTGAGAAGTCTGTAGCTTGTGAATTCACAGAGATGAAAGATAAAATACAAATTCATAAAACAAAATCTGAAGTGCAACATATGTAGAAACAATCATTTATTTCCGTTGCTGCAACAATTCTATCTTGTAAACAATCCGAGCAAGATAAAAATGAGTCTAAATACTTTGTTGAACAAATGAGGCGTAAACAGTACCTCTACCCGAGGAACTAGAATTTGAAGATGCCAGAGGAAACACAGGTTGTTACGCATTACTGGGGATAGAACTACTGAGGACGTAACTAATACCGCTACAACCTTGGTCTGTCATTACCTCAAAGTTTCCAGGAGTAGAGGATTCACCCTTGCAAGAGACGGGTCTTCTTAGCTGTGCATACCCGCAATATTCTACATCATAGACTGTGGCGTCTTTCTGAAAGGCAGAGTATGCTACCCCAACTCCTTCACCTGCATACACAAGCCCCAAATTACTATGACCCGTGACATACAATTGTTTTGTCGAATGACAAGAACACAAAATCAGCAACAAAACGAAGCCTACCATGTGTGACCAGGAGTAAATTTTCTGTGGGGTACTTATTTGCAAGGGCCTGAATGATTTGTACATATCTAGCTCTTGTTTCCAGAACCTTTTCTTCCCACTGTGGCATCTGGAGTTTACCAAAAGAGAACCTCTGTCAATTACAAGTAACTTGTTATTGAATCAAATAAATATTGTCGTAAAATGCTAACCTTTTCATAAACTCGTTCCACGGAGTGATCCACTGTCCCAGCTGGCAGTATACTTTCTAGCTCAGGAATATTGAAACCCCAATTCTCATCCTTGGCGGGTGTTCTGATGGCTTGCCTGTTCAGCATTTCACACAATCCATACTCAATAGCAACCTGAAAAGTTGCTAAAAGGCCGGTTAAGGGAAGTAGTTCATGGTTGCTCTCATAACATATGGATAACGATTTAACAGCTCTTCTAGCATCGTGTAGTAAAATTCCGTGCAACTACTTCAAATTGCAGTTTGACCGTGCATTGATGTTATTAACCTATGGTATTGGCACAAGTTCAAACATGAGCTTTAACTGCCAATAATTTACAATATGAAATGGAGTCAGCTATTGAAATTCAAACCCTGACAATTTTGATCCCGGAATTGCTTATTCATGATCACTAGCTATGATGCACGGATACTCTCATCTTCTTATCGTACTGTGTCCGATACATATCCAACACTCAGACACCCTTCGTATATATGAATCCCCAAATTCTTTTAATAATATTCTTAAGAGGACACATGTCAAACACCTTTACATATACCCACTTTTACCAAAATATTAATTGATCGAATGATTTCAACACTCTAAAATACATTGACCATAATGAATGATGTGACTTACAAGCACTAATATTGAAAGTATAAAAGCATACTTTATTGTGTTCTTCGTGTATCGTGTCTATGATTCTGTAAAATTTTGTGTCACAGTATTCGTATAGTGTTGTATTATGCATCTCATACTCGTGTCTATGCAGCATATATCACCAGATATGATCCACAATAGTACCCAAATGCATCAAATTAGCTATTGATCACCAATCTCATAAAAAAGATGGATCTGAATCAGACCTTGAGTTTTGAGGGATCAATGGCGGCGACATCCTGAGCGTTGGAGACGTTAGGGTCGTCGGAGAGGGCGCAGAGAGCGGAGGCGGCCTGGGCGGCGGTCTGGACGCATCGGAGAAACGGCGAGACGAAGACGCGGTGGATGGGGAAGGAGAAGTGGTTGCGGATCTTGCGACCAGTACAGAAGGCGCGGACCTTGCCGGCGCCGACAAGCGGTGGGTCCCAGGGCCTCGGAGCGGTGGTATTGCTGCTGCTCATTCTTGGATTCTTCCATTTTTTTCTCAACACTCAAAATCCTCAAATCACAACAGATTCAATTTTTTTTTTCTTTTTTGTTGTTCATGGTTATTTTTTTTTAGTGGAAATTGGTTTGTAATTTATTATATGAATGTAAAATTGAATGAAATTTATTTTTTGTTCTCAATTATATGAATCAAAATTTGAATATGAAATTGATGCATTATAAATTTTTTTTATGGTAAAACATCCTTAACAGTGATTGAACTATTTAATTGGTTTTGAAATAGTTTTTGAATTTTATTTTGTTTTGAAACAATACTTGAACTATTAATTTTGTTTCGTGTTCGTCCCTGTCGTTAAAAATTTGACAGATTCTGTTTAACTTAACTAATACTGTTAAAAAATACATAAAAAATAAATGAAAAATAAACAAAAAATATGATTTTACATTTTCACTCTTGAGTGTTCTTAGTGTTCTTAAGAGTGCTTTTCAATGTCCTTCATTTTTCAAAAAACAAAACACACATAACCAAATATTCAAATCAAAATCAAACATCCAAAACTACACAACTAATAGCTTGAATATGTGGAAAAAGTTATCCAGATTATCAATTCAAATATCTAACTTTTCAATAAATTGATTATATTCAAAACAAAACTCCATGAACATCCA
>JAYMTA010006435.1:0-10419 GCA_036897625.1 Pelargonium cotyledonis
ACAACACTGAAAAGGCTGAGATTTTGATTTGCGGGGGGACACTTCCGGATTCATATTCAAAATCCGACGCTGGAATATTCCTTCCGACGACAAACAACTGCGGTCGAATGACAATTACCGAGGCGGATCCGAAATGGCAAATTGAAGAACTGCCATTCAATCGGGCCATGGGGGACATGATCATGTTGCCGACCGGAGACATTGTGATCATCAATGGCGCCGGAGCTGGATCCGCCGGTTGGGAATTCGGAAGAGAACCGGTGCTCAATCCTGTTTTATACTATCCTGATAAGCCCAACGGTACTAGATTCCAAGTCCTAAGTCCATCAAAGATTTCGAGAATGTACCATTCTTCCGCCCATTTGCTCTCAGACGGCCGAGTCTTGGTCGGCGGCAACAACCCCCATGGAGTGTACGACTTCAGAGGACTTTTTCCGACAGATTTGAGCGTCGAGGTGTTTTATCCGCCATATTTTCAATCCACTGTCCCGCGACCAAGTATTGCCGGCATATCACCGGGTGCAGAGCTTAGTTACAAGCAGAAATTTTCTTTGGTGTTTGCGTTGAAGGGTTTGGATGATTTGTCGGGGCTTGGCAAGATTCAGTTGACAATGGTTGCTCCGTCGTTCACGACACACTCGTTTTCGATGCATCAGAGTTTGTTGGTTCTACCAATCGAGAGGATACGAAAGAGAAGTGCAGTTCACTATGTTCTTGACGCTCTTACGCCGGCCAGGGCGGCGCTGGCACCGCCGGGTTATTACCAAATGTTCTTGATTCACAATGGCTTCCCAAGCAGAGCAATTTGGGTGCGGGTCAAGTAATTGCTATGGAAATTCTAATTTCTTAGTTTGGAAATTGTTTACTTGATTATTTATTATAATGTTTTTCAAATTTAACATTGATTGTGTTTTGTGTGTCATTGTAATTGGCGTGAGTGGAACATTACATTTGAAACTAATGTAACGAGGCAATTTATTCATGGATTTGAAATAAATATTTTATTAAAAAATACTTGATTGATATATATATACACACACACACAAATTTTACCTCTGAAACTTTGAATTGAATATTTTTATTAATTTTATAAACAATGAGGTTATGATAGTCAAAATTGATAAACTTATTGTTATAAAAAATTATAGTCAAAATTGATAACTCCAAATATCATAAAGGTTATATATGATTATTTAGATTTTGTACATAGTTACATTATAGACAATAATACAACATATATTATTTTGATAAGACCATAGTACTAGATTCCATGTTCTAAGTCCAACCAAGATTTAGATAATGTACCATTCTTTTGCCTATTTGCTCTCCGATGACCGATGCAATGTCCAACTTTACAAGATACTTTTTTGCTGGTACAAGAGTCGAGGTGTTCGCATTTTGATTCCTCATTATGCGGCTGAGAATTGTAAGCATACCACTAGCGGGAATGCTCGATTACAATTTACAAGCATAAAATTTCCTTGGTGTTTGCGTTGAAGGGTTTGGATGATTTTCCTGAGTCTGGCATGATAGGTCATGACAATGGTTGTGTTTGTCGTTTTCGATGCATCAGAGAGTGTTGGTTTTGTCAATCGAGGGGATACAAAATAGATGTGCAAATCATTATGTTCTTGACGTATGATACGTTGGCTAGGTTGGAGGTGACACCAACATGTTTTCATCAGATGTTCTTAACCCACAATTGCTTCCCAAGCAGAACAATTTGGAAACGGGTCTAGTAATTGTTATGGAGCTTAAAATTTCTTTGTTTAGATAAATATTTACTTGATTATTTATTATAATGTTTTCCAATTTTAACATCAATTATGTTTTGTGCCATTGTAATTGGCTTGGTTGGAACATTGAATTTGAAAATAATGTAAGGTTGCGTTTGGGAACATGTATTTGATTTGAAATCCGTCATTTGAAATTTTGGATTTGAAATGTTGTATTTCAAATACAATATAATTTTTAGGAACACATAGAATTTCAAATTACATGGTATGAGTTGTCATTTGAAATCTCATGTTCTAATCATGTTTTGAATGCCATTGGATTTCACCCAAATCCAAATCCAAATTTTTGGAGTTCCCAAACACCTTATTTGACTCAAATTCAAAATTTGAAATCAAATGAGGTTTCCCAAACACGCCATAAAGTTTATATCATGTTTATCTATAGTTATACTATGAGTAATTTTGGCATCCAAAAATATGATTATCAAGAAATTGATAACTAAAAGTACAAAAACATTATTAATTGTTTGGCTCAAGGATTTCGATACTGTCAGTTTTAGTTATGTTTATCGCTCTGCGAATATGGTGGCTCACCAGTTAGCTCGACTTCCCAATTCTTTGCCTGAGTGTCGTATCTTTGATTCGCTTTTTATTCCAGAGTTTATTAAGTCTCGTATGTCTTTTGATTTGCAATGAAATTTGGTCACTTTAGAAAAAAAAAACATTTTCATCCAAAAATTAAAATGACATGTAATTTAAAGAATCAATACCCAGTCGTTCAAGCCCATAAGAGATTTGTAATGGGCTTGAGAATTGTATTTTGGACCTTATTTTCGAATTACAGTGAAATTAATTTATTGGTTTATTTAGATCTCATTTTTTTATACTCCGTTTCAAAATGAGTGTTTTGTTTGTCTAAATTTTTTGTCCTAAAATAAGTGTCTTGTTTCTACTTTTAGGTTATTATATTATTGTTTTTCTCGTATTATCCTTATCACTTATGCACATGGGTAGATATGCACATGGGGTGTAGGTGGAAAAGTGAGGATAATATTGAAAACACACTAAATTATCTAGCAATTCTTAATTTTTGCAAAAAATGTAAACAAGACACTCATTTTGGGACGGAGGGAGTATATAATACATCAATTTAATTACAATATACTTATGAACTAATTAGAAAAATGTCATGTACCTATTAAAGTAATTTGTTATAAAATATATTGTAAACAATATATTGCAAACAATTCAGACTATAATTTGCAGCCAAAATCTAACCTGGGTTTGGATAAAATTAATTGCATCCGGCCTCGATTGAGTCGGATAATTCAAGTTGAAAGGTCCCAAAAAAATTGCTGGCCGAATGTTATACATATCCTTAAATTAGTCCAAACTCGTTAGAGTATCGAATCCAAACTTATTATCGGGTTAAACATATCAACCTAAATTGTCACTCTTATTCCTATGGACGATGAAACTCGTTTATTTATACCATAACTTTATTTAGGCCTTTTGACTTGGAATTGGAGTCCTTGAAAAGGCCTGTCTTCAATAACATAAACAAAAAGTTCATATGTAAATAGTTTGAGCCAGAATTCAGATGTTTCAGCCCATAGCATATTGACATTGATCGATGGGTAGGTGGAGAAATTTCCTTTATTATATATATATATTGTTATGATTCAAACATCTTGAAGTTCTTTCATAAACAAGAGGTACTTTTAATTAAAAAAAATTTAAAAATTTAAAATAAAAGTACAAAAAAAAATACACTAACCCGAATTCAGGCTCTCTTTTTTCTTTGAAATTGGATTTCTCTTGACCTTGAAAAAGAAAGTTCATATATTGCAATGGTAGTAGTAGAAGAAAGATATGAATTTGCTTAATAATATGTTGAATACAAGTTTTAGATCAACATAATTAGGAAGATGTGTAACATGTGTTGCTCATTCATATGTATTTATAATTTGTTCAAAGAGTTTGAAAACTTCATTATTCCAATTTACATACCTATTTTCTAGGTATTGAGTTTCATCTGGAACAAAGAAAAAGAAGAATATTGAATTTTTTGTTTCACACTTTATTTTTGAAAATTTTGATGTTAGATTAAATTTCTCATACTTTTGGTCATAAATGGTATAATCGCATTGCAATTGGATTTTATCACGTTAAATTTTATTAAAATTATTGAAATCGTATGTGTAAAATATTATTTATTTTATTCATCTCTAAGAATATAAGATAAAAATATATGTTATATATAAGAATATCAGTTGTATCTTTTTATAATTTTGAAAGAAAAAAATCATGAAAAAGTCAATTGTTTTATTGCATGATTAGAAAATTGTGTTGCTACAGTATTTATAATCATGTATTCTTGTGGGACATCTACTTTAATAACTCATCAAACATACCTTCCGAACTCTTTGTACAAAAAAATAAAGTCCGCCAAAAAATTCCAATTAGAGCATGCAATCAATTGGTGTAAAAAAGAAAAAAAATTCCCGACCAATCTTGAATAAATTTGAAGTATCTTATGTAATCGCAAGGATGCTAATAAACATGTAATCTAGATAATTAAGATCATGTACAAGTAGAAGATAGTGAATCTTGAACAAATTTTGACGTATGCAATTACTTTTGATATATATATATATTTCAAAATCCGGCGAGACTGTGTAGGATATATGTAAAAGTGCAGGTGCTAGGGCTCTAACGTTGGAGTCCGCCATCATCGAACGGCTTTGGGATATCGAAGCCGGGCAAAAAACGTAGCTTCCTTGCTAGGCGCCGGGGTCCATGATGTGCCTTATTACTTGGAATATCAGGGGCGAGTATTCATTCAGGAAACCAAGTTTTAGGACGTTACTTCTTTCACTATTTTCAGCTTATGGCAAAATCATTTTTCGTCTCCTTCGGTTGGTCGTTCCGGAGGCATTATTTCCCATTGAGTCTTTGCCGCTTTCTCTTTTTCATCTTCTATAGTCGAGCAGAATTTTGTGGCTATGATCGGGTTTTGTTCTTCTTTCATTTTTCAGGCAGAATTTTTCGGGCATATTCTTGGATAAAAATGAAATTTACATAATTTAATGAGTGCTCCAACGAACATAAGTCATTCTAATTGTACTTTCTAAAAGTCTAAGTCACTCATTCACAATGTGAGGCTATTTAATAAATTTCAAAATAAAAATATTTTGTCTGACATTTAGTGTGAATTAAACCTTAGAAAAAGAGTTACAAATAAATATTATACAACATTTATTTATTTTATTTTTAAGCTATGTTTGCCAGAAAAAAGTTCCTTGGTTATTGAAAATTTGTATGAGGTAGTAAAAAAGTGGTTGAAACTATAATGAAAATTTTTATACCGCCGAAGCTTCAATGCTTCGCATGGCTTGCGGCTTTAGAAAGCATTCCATGTCTAGAATTTTTGGTTTTTAGAAGAGTGCTTCCTTCTGGGACGAATACGACTTGCAAGTTCTGTGATTCAGCCGGAGAGTCGTGCTCATTTGCTCGTCCACTGATCATGGGCTTCTGAAATTTGGGCAGCCTTGTTTGATTGGTGGGGGGTCCTCTCTGTTTGGCCAGCAACTCCTTATCATCTAATTTGTTCATGGCCTTCAATTTTGATGACCAGTAACCGTTTGTGCAATAAAGTATGGGAGGCAGTTTCTCTGGCTTCCCTTTGGTTCATTTGGTTGGGTCGCAATGAGCTCGTTTTTCGTGATGTTTATCCCTCGGTTCGTGACACCGTCACTCGGATTCAAAGTTTAGTTCTTTCTCTTATTCCTTGTATTGATAATCTTTTTGTAATAGGTTTCGGTTTTCATTCTTGGGTGGCAAGACCTATCTCGTGTCTGATTTAGGTCTTGTGCACATTTTTTGTACTTTTATTTTTGTCTACCGGCTAGCAATAAAAGTTACCGCATGCTTATAAAAAAAATACTATAATAAAAATTGTTCTAGAAAATTGAGTTTTGTATATCAGTATGTTTGAATAAAACAATGGTAAGAAAAATGTTAACTGCTGAAATAATCAAAATAGACACGGATTAATTAATAAACAACATGATAATATGCACCACAACATATACCCTCATAACTATAAGGTGTTTTATATTAGATCATATCATAACTCACATATGAATGTTTGCGTAACTTATAATACTATAACATGTCATATTTGATCAACTTTATTGACAAATCAAGTCGATAGACCCAACATGTATTCTACGAAGACACAAAAATAAATTATATATTATATATCTCTCATCCTCGCATAAACCAAAAATCTTACACAAGACATTGAGCTGTTACACAAATCTACTTCAAAAAAAAAAATCTGTGGGAAACTAAGAACATTTAGTGACATCATAAATGACATCACATGTGATGGAAAGCAGACAAAATAGTACTTGCATGAATTAAGATCATTTATAAGTAGAAGAGATCCAAGCACTTAATTTATGCACGTTTTCAAATACTGTTTAGGAGGTATCGATCCATTGAACAATGTGTTTTATGTGAGGAAATGAATGTGAATATATCTACAAATCCGAGAAAATGAGAGAGTCCCCAACGTTGTACTCCAAGAAACATAAACAGATATCGAACTGGATGTTCTTGTGTTGTCGACGTGGCAATTAACAGCTATAGAAAGCTTTCAGCTGATTGGTGTCTGGTGTCTGGTTTGTTTTATTGAAATCACATCACTATTAAACAAAAGCAGCAGCCCATGAAAACCATGTGTTTTTTATTGTTATAACCAAAGTATAATTACTAATTTTTATACTATTCCTTGGATATTTTGTTTCCTTAAACTCCAATCATTCCACTTTTAATTGATATGTTTTGTTTTATGGGTAGTTTTGGAACATGGAATATTGAAATTGGTATGGCTCATGTGGATCAGGATCACCATGACTCCTATTTTTTTTGGAGCCATGCATGAACACATAGAATTGCTATAATTATGATCCCAAATCAACGGGATTCCCAAATATGCTCTAATATGAAAGAAAGTAAAAACAACGAACATCATAATGTATATCATTTGACTGATATAAAATTACATAAGTTAAACTAATAAGGTGATGATATCTAATTTAAAATCATAGATACAGACAGATCGCTCCACTTCCACAAATTCACTTGAATAGGTATAAGTGATTTTAAATGAGGTGTCATCAACTCATTAACTTTATTTTCACTTGATATTACTATATGTATATATTTTGAAGGGTTAAAGGTTTGGCGGTACCCAAACTTTGGGTTGAAACTCAATTTAGTATTCAAACTTTACTTATATCAAAGTTAGTACTTAAATTTCGATTTTGAACCCAATTAAATATCTACCGTTACATGTTGTTAACTAATCCGTTAACTTCATGCCAACTCGCCTATTTTGTTCTGACATGAATTTTTTTCGATGACAGTGTTTTTATTGTGATGATGTGAATAATTTGTTTAATTTAATTTTAATAAATGAGAAGTTCAACCGGTGAATTCAACCCCCTTGAATTTTCCGGCGACAAAAAAAATCACAATCTGATCTACCAAAGCCATTCACAGAATTTTAATCAAAAACCACAATTACAAATCTGAATCAAAACCAACAATATCAAAAACAAAATCCAATCCAATTCCAACCAATATCAAAAATAAAATTTCAATCAAAACCAACTATTCAAAATCAAAATCAATCCATCAAACACTACCGACGATCTGAAACAGATCTAGCGCTGGCACCGTCGTTCAGGCTCTGTCCTTCCGGAAACGTCCGTCTAGATCGAGATCCATCGCATGCCACCACTGATCTCCTCCCGGCGAGCAAAGTGCAGCCACCAATCTGACGACGTGGTTCTGCTCTCTCACTCTCTTTGCAATGAAGGTTGCGATGACGGAGGTGGAGGTGAAAGGGGCTCGAATTTGTGGTGGACGAACCCAGATCTGGTGACGTCCGAGGGAGACGAGCTCTCCATCACTGCTCGGCGTTCGCGGCGACAACGACGGACTCCAAGCGGCGGCAAGATCCACTGCCCGGCTTTAGCGGCGAGCTCCACTTCCCGGCATTCGTGGCGAGCTCCACTGCTAGGCTTTTGTGGCGATCTCCATTGCTCGACAAAAGGAGAAAGGAGACGGAGACGGAAACGGAGCCGCGTAGAGGCAAGATGCGGGTGCAGAGGACATTTTTTTTTTTTAAAAGAAAGAGGCAAAAGATTTTAATTAATTTTTTCAACTAAAATTTTAATTTTATGTCTAGTCATCATCAAAAATAATTAAAATTAAAATTGAAAAAACCGCGTCATCTCGCTACACATCTCAAAATTTGCCACGTCAGCTTAAATGACCACATCAGCAAAACTCAACGGATTAGTTAACAACATGTAACGATAGGTACTCAATTGAACTCAAAATTAAAATTTGAGTATTAATTTTGGTACAATTAAAATTTAGATAATAAATTAAATTTCAGTCCAAATTTTGGATACATTGTTTTTAACCCTATACTGAATGCCATCCTTATTTCATTGTTGATGCAACATGTCAAAAAGTAACCATTTGTGCCACAACACATATAGGTGTGGTCCTTAATCATTACCAGATGATATCCACAAGCTGTTTGATAATCACACAGCAAAAGATAACTGTTTTTTTCGCTGAATAAAAGCATTCACAATAGGAGTGTAACGAGAGTGTAACAGTTTCAAAATTTATGATTTATATTATTATATTTATTATGTAAGGTAATGATTTATTACGCATGTAATATCTATTACATGCATAATACATGATTATATTTGACATTTGTCAAATATGTTACTCAAACCCAATAAGATAAATAGTTTTAAAGCAAAAAATAATATTAAATGACAAAAAATATAATTGTAGGTCCAACTATTACACTATTTATAATGTAACCATTGTGAAATTGAGTATAATAGGTGATGTGTCAATTGTGGATCCACTCTATCACACTCTTTAGGGTGTAACCATTGTGGATGCTCTAAGTTAAGCAATTACAAATGTCTCTTGCTACTAGACACGTGGTTCATGAATACATACAACTTTTTATATGGTGCATGAATTATTGTATGGCACTAATATCATAAAACTTTGAGTTTTTGTTTGTGTAATCGAGTGACATCATATGATATATTGTTATTAGATGATAATGATAACGATACAACTTATCATTTATTTAGTAAGATTGCAGAAAATAATTTTTTTGTTATATAGAAATTGTGTCAGCATCAAATGTAAATGCATGGTGTTCTGTAATTTAGTAATTGTGATGGTCCCTTACAAGTTGACATGTGGTTCATGTATAGTATATGTACAACTTTTGTATTGAACACAGTTTAAAATTGTGATCATCTGTTTTCCAATAAAAAACTGTAATATCACGAACGTATATTAATTGTTTGAGTAGTTGTGGGAATCGTCGACCTATGATATTTGTATTGGAAAAGATTTTTGTTCAATTAAAACATTACTAGATGATAGTGATATTTACTTAACTTATTAGATATATAATGCTAGGAAGAGACAAGATAATTCTTTTGTTATATAAAACATGTGTTAGCACGACATGTATGAGCATTAAGTATGGTAACTGAGCAATTATGATGGTCCCTTGAGACTTGACACTGGTTCATGTATATGTACAACTTTTGTGTCGAAAACAAAAATTCGAACAACACTATTTATAGTTCACTATATAAAAATGTAAGAGATCAAAACAAAATTCTTCAATTATATAAAAGTTATATTAGTACATGTGTATCTGCATTATATATATATTGCAATTAAGTACCTATGGACGTCTCTTGTGTTTTAACTCGACGCGTGGTTCATGCATATGTACAACTTCTGTATTGTGCATAAAATTTGAATTTTGTGTAATTGAATCATCATCTATCATCATGAGATGATGATGATGATATATGCACAAAGGTATATGTATATGAGTTGTAACTAAACAAAGTATGAAGGTTTTTGCAACTTAACATGTGGTTCATACATATGAACAACTTTTGTATTGGGTACAAATTTTAATTTGTGACCAATATGTCTAAATGTACAAAACACGTGAGGAGATGTCACACTCTTACCCATCAAATAAAGAGTATCACATAAATTTTAACTTTTTGACCTTTTGCTAAACTTGATTGTCAGATAGTGATAACAAGTATATTTAGGAGTAATTATAATCTCCTACCTTATGGTATACCTTCTTTTTAGTTTCATACCCTATGCTTTTTTTGTATGTTTTTCCTACTTTATGGTATACATTCTTTTCAGTTTCATACCCTAAAGTATGCACATCCAGTGTTATCAGTTAAATTTAACGGAAAAGTTACTGTTTGGTCATGTGCTTGGCACATGACCATTAAATTTTTTTTGAAAACCCGAAAATGCCCTTACTTTAACTCTTCTTCTTTTTCAAGCTAATCTTGCCGGAAAGTTCATGAACTCACCGAATAATTCATGAACTCGCCGGAAAATTCATGAACTCGCTGGAAATTTCATAAACTTGGGAATCAATCAATTGATTGAACCAAATCCTCCAAAAAAAACACTATTTACAAAACCCACAAATCCATAACCTATACAACAATAGATTTAAAATCCAAACCCTAAGCTCCTCAAGATCCAGGTATTTCTATAATGGATATTTGGG
>JAYMTA010006436.1:0-10418 GCA_036897625.1 Pelargonium cotyledonis
ATATATATATATATATATTTGTATTTTTGAAATATGGCAAGAACCTAATGTGCCATTTGGCATTGCATGCATATTCAATTAAGATTATCCAATATATTTTTTCAGAAGTTAGCTTAGCTATCATTTTGAGGACTGAGCACTTGTGGATCATTCCTTATAAATCCTTAAATCTGTAATGAGGTCCAAGAATTATATAGTGTAGGAGAGGTTTGGTTTATTTGAAAATAATATTATTCATGCATGAGAAAGGAATTTGGATAAGTTAGCATATGTTAATGTTATATATAGTGTACAGTCTAATTTAATTATGTCATCAGTTTTGAGACATGTATGTGATTCCAAGGTGATGTCATGAGTGATAAATCATGAATTTATATAAAAACTTTCATCTTTTGTGAAGGCAACTTGTTAAGTTACAAGTTGAAACTTGAAGCAACGTACACAATGCAACTTAAAGAGATCGTTTTTTTCTTTTTATTACTCAAATCTGCAACTTATAAGACTTGTAATTCTTAATTAATTAATGTCAGTGTCCTTTCTCATCTGCACCACAACCAAAACTTATATTTCTCTTCCTCTTCCTTTTATTTGGGAAATACAAATCAATACATATGTCCATCAATTATATCTAAAAACTTGTAATTTGGACTCAAATTTGCTTGCGCCCAAAATTCGATATAGGTATAATCTTGTCTGATCAACTTCCAAATCTAGAAAATTCACAAAAATAGCTCATTTTGCCACTAAACAATAAAATCATATATCATGATCATGTGAAATCCTATATCTTTCCGAGTTGAATTTTAAGTTAAGTTTTATCCACCTAATTCGATCTGAAACTTGAAATTGCAACTAGTTACATAAAAAAATTCAAAATGATTAGAACAAAAGAGCTCTTGCTACTACATTAAATAACCAAAATGAGTTCAATAATATTTAATTAAAAAAATATAATATTTATTTCTTAAGATGCAATTATGGGTTTCTATTTAAGGAAATGAGGTTACTTGGATTCCAGTGGTTAATCCAATAATATTAATAATTTAGGGTTGGTTTAAACGTGTAACATGAAATAGAGTCTGACAAGGGAATTCATATTTGCTGGTCCCCCAAGTCATCTCCTATTTTCCCCTTTAGCATCATCTTCTTCTTCTTTAGGTATTATCCGTACAACTCAGGATTTTCATCTACCCAGCAAAGAATTTTAGTAAGCACATGCAATCCCTCAACCCCACCAAAGATACAAATTCTTATTCCCCAATCTTCATTCATTTTATCATGATGAAATCGTTTCTGGCTTAACGCGTGTGTTACAAATTATATTGAATTTATTGGTAATATTGATATTTCGACTTCAAAAATTATTATTTTCGAGCACTTAGTTACGGTTCATCTAAATCATATAAGTGATCATTTACAGTTTACTCGTCAAAGAAAGCAAATTAGCTAATATCTGAAGAATCCGTTGAGATGTAATTATTCTAATAACTTGTACCACTTAAGTGCTATAAGAGAAACCCTAGAACATGGAGTTTGGTACAAGCTATTGAGTCCAAGTTACAATTAGATCTCCATGACTTTATGACAAGTATTAAAAGGTTTTTTAGGTTGGACCCATTTAAGATAGCTCAAAGAGAGACTCATCAAGATAGAATCCATATTATTGTTCCATCAATTCATGAACTGGTGGATTACCAAACATAGCATACATGGTTGGAGTTTAGAGGTTAGGTCCAAAAAGAATGATGATTAATCTTCTTCTACAGCTAATTATAATTTGAATAATTCTTCTCTTTTTCACTTTTACTTTTTTTTTCCTTCCTGCCTTTTTTCCCTTTGTATTATCAAAATCAGGATGATAGCATAATTGAACCCCACATCTGTCTTTGTGGACCTTTTGGTAGCAAATCCTATTATTCTTGACTTTAAATATAAGCTATATATATAGTACCATTTATTTACCTATTTGTCCATGTTAATGAGAGTGGATTATATATTCATGTACTTAATTAAGTTTATAGTATGTGTATATAATATCTTTCAAATAAATTGTACTTATACACATGTTTCTGACATTTCTCACAATGGTGGAGTTAGAGGTGGACCGTAGTAGGCAATGACTAACCCTAACTTAATAAATATCAAAATTATTATGACTTCCAACTTTATATTAAAATTTAACATGATACTAGAGCATGTTTTGATCCAAAGTACCTTAGCCCGCCCGTTTATATCATCTCCCTTTTTGGTCCACGTACAATATTTATTTGCACATGAGAGGTGGAGTTGAGTGTGTACCCCTTCGGATAATTACGTCTTAGTGTCCTAAATGGTACAAGTCTAGGATGTGACCCGACGATGCAAGGACCTTGTAAGTGTGACCTAGCAAGGTTGGGAGATCAAGTGCATTGGAGAGCTCATGTGGAGACTAAGTATATATGGAGGAGATGTGTAGTGTTTCCCTTGCGACTAAGAACATTCATTGTGTCGTGGTGGTCTTTTGTGAAAATTAAGTATGACACTAGCTAAAAGGATATAGATTGTAGGAGACGGCCAAACAAATCTATAATCTAATATTCTTCATATCAGTTTTCATTCGGATAGAAACAAAGTAATTCGAATTTGATCAAAGGGGAGTTCAAATAAAATAAAATACTGTTCAAATTGGATTGAATCGGGGAGTTCAAATAAAATTGGATCGAATTTGAATCTTAATGCTAACTCCAGAAAAATACAGAATTCAGATAAAAACAAGGACTGGGTGTACACATTGCTCCATTCAACAACATAATTATGTAAATACAGCTGAATTTCCAATGGTTTGAAGAAACAAGGGTTTTCCGTGAAAAACTACTCCCACAGTATATCTATTTGATCAGAAAAGCACATGCTTAAATGAGGTTTCTGTAATTTAAAATATGGATGTTTTAATCAAAATACAATTAAGACTCATCTCTCCGACAAACATTAGAAACATAACATGTACTTCGTAGAGAAAACAGGTCATAAATCACACACTGAACTAAGCATCAAGACTATATTCATTCTACAACCAAAACAGGCAAACACTCATTACTTAAACAAAACAAATAAACAATGGCAGGTAGGCCAATGGTGCTCAATTTTGTAAATTCACAAACCAAACAGGAACTTTAAGGCAAATTTTGTTATCATAGAAAACATATATTTTTTAATTAGAAAGGCAAGAAGGGATCTAAAATGGTCTAAATTTTGCACAATGGCATATGTCATTCTATTATGAATCAAACAACAACAAGTGACACTTCCATACATTAAGGTGTGCATGTTTCCTAAAATGAATTAACAGATAACAAAGAAATGAGTTCAATGTTTGTACCTCATTTGAATTTATCATAATCTGGCCGGATTAGAAGGATTGGCAGCTTACAATGAAGTCGAGAATTCTAATGATATGGATATTCGACCATCCTTAGATTTTCTGGTATGGCATAGGTCTTTGTCGACCACAAAGAACACGAAATGCAATAACTGCGTCGTTATCAGCACGGTACAATGTATATGAAATATACATATGTCCTTCACATACGGGTGCCACAAGGAAGGTTCGATCAAGATGAATCGGAGAACCAAAAGACACCTGCCCAGGCTCAAACTTGGATTTGTAAAGTAATTTTACTGCCAGACGACTCGGAGGATCTCCCACCTCTTGGATAGCTGCTATAACGCCGTAGATGTCAATGGGGCGCTTGCGTTTTCCGGTGAGATTGTCTGAGTCTCCTTGACCTTGTCCTTCCTCGTCGTTGATGGTGAACCGAACAGCGACAGCGAAAGATCAAGATAATTAAGTACGGGCAAGCTTCCAATATCATTTGGGATGTTGCCACATAAACTATTGTTACAATATGTGCCATATACTTGCATATTACTCTCATTCATCACATTGTACTTCCGTTTTACAAATCATTTAGTTGCAATAATTTGAATGACATTTGGTTTGAATAAGTTGAGAAGTTATCCATATAAATGCTCTAAAATTATTAGATAAAACCCAATTTATCATACTCAACAAAACCTGCGCTTTTATATTATGCGGCATAGAACAAGCTGTCCCCCCACTACACCCCAAAAAAAAAAAAACAAGCTGATGCTATTTGTGGAGGACAAGCTTCTCATAAAGAGCAAGGACCTCTTTCTTTTTGGGATTTTTAAGCTCAAGCAACTGAGGACCAAAACCATGTTTAGCCAGCTCTTGACATTGCTTCACCACTGTAAACTTGGTATAACTTTTTGAACTACTCACTGCTCTTCCACTCTATCCTCATTTTAAGTGTAAGTCCCTAATGCTTCCATACTGCATTGTTGCAGGGACATATTTCTCCTTGATCTATTTGTTCCTCTAGATGTTTCTTCATCGATTTCGGTATCTTGGACAGAATCTACATACCTGTGAACTTCTGGCCTTGCACGCTTCCTGCAATAAGCGGTTGTGAGCTTAGGATTTGGGGTCGACGTTCCTCTTGAAGAGAAGAAAGACGACTCTTGCTGAAGTGAATTCAGTTCATCTTGAATTCTGCCTAGCTGTTTGCTTCTGCATGCGCTGCTCATTCGTTCTCTAAAAGATTTGTAAGGGCCTGTAGTGTGCTTCTCTGTTCATTGTTTGATTTCAATAGAGACTCCGTATCTTCTTCATTTTCTTTGAGCCTCACCTATAGTGAAGCAACCTTATACATGGCACCTGCCTTGGACGCCTAGAACCTCTCTACAAGACAAATTAGTTCTGCCTTTTCTTTCATTAAGCTCTTGATTTGTCTTTGGGCCTTCTCAAGCTTTTCCATTGCTTGCTGCTGAACATCATATATATCATTTTGAGTAGCATCCACTTCTGCCTGAGCTCTATCAGCAAACTCAGTTGCACTCTCTAATTCCTTTTCCGCAGCTTCAGACTTTTGATAGACTTCTTCGTACAGTTTGAACATAGTGAGATTCTGCTGCTCTTTTTTAGTTATCTCCTGTTCCAGTATCTCTACTTCTCTCTCAAATGATTGAGCAGTAGCTTCAATGTGTCTTAACTTGTCATCTTATTCTTTTATTTGCTGCTTTAAGGCTGATGTTTCTAATTCATAGTTCTTCAACCTTGATTCAGCCACCTGCAATTACGAAATCAAGAGAGATTATTCCACCTTTTTTTGCCATATTGGCAGAGAATTCTGCCAGTAGAGCATCTTCTCTAAGTAGCGCCTTATCCACTGACAATTCCGGCATTGTTGTCATCTTCTCCAGGGAAGCCTTGCTTTCTCTAACAGCAATGTCATACTTGCATTTCCACTGATTTGCCACCTCCTGAGCAGACTGAACTCAGCAAAAGCAGAGGCAATTCTCGCTTCAGGTGTGCTGCTTGAGGACCTGAGTAGTGCTAGTTCAGAATTAACCAGGTCATCCTCAGCAGTTTTCTTATCATGCTTTCCTTTCCAGTCTAAAGATTTTAGTTTTGCACAATCCAGCTTTTCCATTATAAAGTAAAACACCTCTCATCTAATGCCTTCAGAGCATCTTCTCTCAGTTGTGCCTGATTATCTGAGCATTCCCGCATTGTTGCTATCTTCTCAATAGCATCTTTTGTTTCTCTATCAGCATTATCATACTAACATTTTCCACTCCTTTGCATCCTCCTGAGCAGACATAACTTCATTTTGAGCAGCAGCAATTCTCGCCTCAGCTGTGCTGATTGTGGACCTGAGAGCTGTTGTCTCAGCATTTATTTGCTCATTGTCAGCAGTTTTCCTGAAAAAAATCTCTTCATACTTTCCTTTGCAGCATTCAACATTTCCACCAAACTAACACACCGCTCATCTAATGCTTTCATTGCATCTTCTCCAAGTTGCGCCTGCTTCTCTGAGCATTCTTGCATGGTTGCAGCTGTCTCCAGAGCAGCTTTGGCTTTACCAACAGCAACAATATACTTACATCTCCACTCTTTTGCCTCTTCTCGAGCAAACTTGACTTTTTCATGAGCAGTATCTATTCTTGCTTTAGCTGTACTACTCATAGACCTCATAAATGATATTTCATCACTAATCTGATCATCAGCTTTTTTCTTCAGCAACATCTCTTCATACTTTCTTTTCCAGTCTACAGATTCCTGCTTAGCAGAATCTAACATTTCCATTAAACTAGAACACCAATCCTTCATTGAGTTAACATTTCAACATTAGGGCACTCTTTCCAGATGCACATTTTTCAATCTGCTTCTTGACATGGTTAGATATGGGACCTTGCAAACTGCAATAAACAATGTTGCATATGTAAATATATGCACACAAAAATTATGTCAGAGTTGTTGCAGTTAGTTGGACTACATGATGAGAGACTTCAACAGATAAACTATTAAAAAAACTGACCACGGACAAAGAATTTTAAGCTCACTTACTAAATGTGTAAAGGCCACATGTCCCTACTTGAAACATTTACAAGCATACACCAATTATATGGTGCAAAGAATGTTTAATGAATTTAATTGCCATAAGAAGGGTTGCCAGCTTCTGCCACTTTACTGGTCCGTGAGTTGATACTCCATATTCAGACAGTAAACAATCAAGAACCTGCACATAATAATCACCGAAACATGTAGACAGTATGGCAAAGACAGATTATAGTGCCATCTGCATGCTACGATCAAAATATACAATCAACCATTATTGACAGCTTAATGACCTCGCCTAGAGAGAGTAAACATAGGTTTTGGTTGAATACTAATCTTTAACACAGTATCATCCTTTTTATTAATAACAGGAACTGACTTCATGCAAATGCTACTTCCGTACATGGGAATTTTCCTTAAGCTGTCATGTTTGAATAGAAGCGATTAACCAAACTCAAAGGGGTGATGGAAAAAAAAAAGAAAAGAGAAGGCATAGCACACAGTAAATGTTTTCCATTACACACAACACAATATTTTGAAAGACAAAAGAAACAGCACAAATAAAAATAATTACAGGTACCCTGAGAAATAAAACACCTATTTTACTGATGACACCTTATTGCATCAAGCATTTCCATGATTGATACATGCGTACATGAAAGACGATCTTCTGCAAAGCATTGCAACTTTGGTGGCCTAAGCGAGGAACTTGTGCCTCGCTGCACCTTGAGCCAATGTGCATTATGGCACGTGTGACG
The DNA here is from genome assembly GCA_036897625.1 of Pelargonium cotyledonis. NCBI lineage: Eukaryota > Viridiplantae > Streptophyta > Magnoliopsida > Geraniales > Geraniaceae > Pelargonium > Pelargonium cotyledonis. Next base: position 7,159 of record JAYMTA010006436.1, read on the forward strand.
TGTCATTGATAACATCGATTGAAATAATTCAACATAATGCCACATGAAATCAATAATATTATCTATTTGAAGCCAAAGTAATGTTATCAATACTACTTGGACGCTTATCTATTTAGGATTAAACACATGGAAGTAGGTTAAAAGGAAAAAACAGTATAGAGGCAAGCGGTGGTAATGTCTACATGATCATTTCCAATCAATATATACAGTACAAAGACTTTTATATTTGAGAGTCAAACTAAGCACTTACATATCCGATGGCGAGTTGGTGACATTTAATTAATACATGGATTACTCATACAAACATATGTTGTACTCTAACACAAGACATATTACAAAAACTATGGATAAAAAGCAGCGCAATGAATGAGACTCCCACCAATGTGAGTTAAGGGGAAGGTCATTTGTGAATGTACTCTTTGCTTCTTTTAGCAAAGACCTTATTTACCTAATCCAAACTCGGACCTCAAGGTAACAAAACAACAACCTTACCATTGCACAGTAAGGCAATATAATGCAAGTATTAGCTGACAAATTAACATAATGATAAACAACATTGATTAATAATATCAAATGGAAGAAAGTCAATGGAGTCATTTTTTATGCATTGATCACTAATACCTGCATACTTTAGTTCACAAAATAATAATGTTCATTAGAAACATGCTATTGTATTTTATAAGTACCTCATTACTGGCAGCTATATCTTCTTCACCATCTTGTACTGACCTTAAGGCTAACTCAAGATAATCACAAGTTTTTTTTTGTCCTTAACCAAGTCCAAGAAATTCTCATTGGAGCAAGTGATATGGTTTAGCAAGTATTAAACCGTTTTTATCAATGTGTGTGCTAATAGAAAATGTCACAAAAAATTTACTATAAAGAAAACTCTCGATGAAAACCACCTTTAGAAGCCAAACAAAAGTAGGGGAGAACTCTCCAAGCTTGGACATTGTGTCCTTTCCCTCAAGGATCAAATTTGAATATGCTTGGTCATTTCAGTGACAGAAGAGAGATAATCAAGAGCAACCTTATCAATGACACCTATCTGAATAGAGAAAAGAAACATAAAGCATGCTATGAATCTTCAGAACTTGAAACACACACACACACAATCACACACACACACACATTGTAACTAAGTGCTAAGATGTTACAGAAAAGGAGACATGTTGACCTGATTGTAGATAAATAAGCATGCTTGATAAGAAGACAGTCATGCAAAATATCTGTGTGCTAGATTTTCCCTATAAAAAAGCAGTTGAACATAAACAACTCAAAAGAGCATAAATCACTCTAAATTAATAAAGTAAAAGAAAATGGATACTAAGAGAATGTACAATGAGAAGGGTATAGTTCACGTATATATCTCACATGATGATATATATATCTCAAACAATAGACGAGGAAAAAGGGGGAAAGAAGCTTTACGTGTGATATATGCTTCTTCTTTTCTCATGCATAAAAGGGGTCTACTAGAAAGGGTAAAAGTAAACAAACACATTAATAGGAGTTAACAAAGATACCAAACCAAATGATCGTAGGTGAAACGTAACTCCGGATTTTTCTGTGCAAAGTGAAAAGGGACCTCCTCGTGCATTTGACCACTCAAGAACGAAAAAAAAATAAATAGAAAAGAGCACAAAAGATTATCACTATGTCCAATTGTCACTCTATATAACAAAAATGAAACACCCAAACCATTGATCAAAAGCATCAATTCCTTCATTATCCAACAGTAGATGATTAAATTTAGTTCCATAAAAAACGGTTATCTTCAACAGTGTACTCCACATCCAGAGTCCTGCCAAGAAGCTACAGCACAAATTATGTGATTATTACACATGTCACAATCACTCCCAATGAGAAAAAAACTTCAACTGAATCATCAATCCCCACATATGAAGTGATTGGAGTAGAAAAAGAAAATAAAACGTTAAACCTTGAACTGAAAAATGCAATCAACTTGAGAATGTGCAAGAATACAATATCTTCTTCCGAATGCATAAACCATACTTTCAAAGTGCCAACTTTCACAATGCACAATGCTCATCAACGGATCTCTCACAAGCAAATTAAGATAAGTGACAACACAATACTACGGTAACTTCAGGCAGTGTGATAGGAACAAAATCCAAAGCAACCAATAATTGATGACTGATGCAACCCTAATGACACTGAAATCACAATTACTTAAAAAAAAAAAAAAAAAAAAAACTATATATCAAATACATAATAATTTCTTTACCAGGTTGAGTAGAAAGCTCTTGCCATGGGAGGCAAGGCCATATATAATGATAACACCGATGAGTCACTTGACTTTGTTGAGGGCATCAATAGCTTCAGAATCCATATTGAATTGAGCAATGCGGAGGCAGTAGTAGACAAGACGGAATTGTATGAAGAACCCATTTGCAAATAGATGTGTCTTAGGGTTTGATGTACTCGAAGAGGCCTAGGAGTTGGGTGGCTCATTAAATTGGGATCGATCAAAGCTCATCTATGGTTTTGTGAGCAGACTCGCTCGTAAAACCCCAGTTAACAAGTTGCGAACAAAATGTGTCTTTAAAATTTAAATTCTCCACCAACCAAATTTGTTAATTTTGAAGGAAAAAGTTATGTTTAAGTCCCTATACTGTCTTTTTTTATTTCGTAGGGGATCCTGAACTTTATTTTGTTGTTTTGCATTCTAGTTTTTTTTGTTTTGTTTTTTGAAAGTCCCTGCCGTGAATTTCATTAACAGAAGACTTTAACTCCCGATGATGTGGCTAATGTTCATCCAGTCACACAAGCTCCGTCCTACGTGGACCTCCACGTCTAATGCCGAGTTGAGAAAACTGAACACGTGATTGTCACGTGATGAAACTCCTCAAGCTTTCCATCGTTCTCCATCTTCTTCCTTCAAACACACGCGCTAGGGCTGAAATTATCAGAGCTCCAAGGTATGTTCTGCCATCCAAAAGTCAGGTGCCTTTGCAAGTGTCATATTTGATTACGACAGTGAAGAGAATCTTACTATTTGGAAAGTAGAAAACACAAAGGAGACAAGAACATTGGACAGCGAGGAGCACTTTTTGGAGGGCCATAGTTGGAATCTCTAGGTAATAACCTAATTTTTTTACAATTTTCTGTATGTCTTAGGGTTAGGTTTGAAAAGTTGGCCCTGTTATTGGCTTATTAGGGAACGATTAGGGCACGTTTAGGGCACCATTAGGGTCTGATTAATTATTAATTCTTGAAATGTATCTCTCGGTTTTTGA
>JAYMTA010006437.1:0-10417 GCA_036897625.1 Pelargonium cotyledonis
CAAAAAATCTTCATTTTTGGTTGAATATCTGCTCCCCACAATGCCCTCCAAGTGTCATGTACCTCAACCTCAACCGGCTCCGGACACAAGATTTTGTACGCAGTTCTCACCGTGAACTTCCCGTGCTCCTCCCCTTTCTTTCTAGAATTGTTTATCCTGACTGCTAGTGTAGCTTAACGGGCTGCTCAATATCTTTTCTTTCACGTGTCCAGAGAAGCAACTTCCAACCTTCACTGTGTCCCATTAATTCCTTCCTTCCATAAAAAATCCTCCACTCCCGCCTCCTCGGCAAGGACCCTGAATTAATTTGTCATACCGACTTTCTCCCCGACCCACCAAACCTTATAAACACATACAGTCCTACCATTACCCACTCTCCACTGTACACCCTTGGCTAGGAGCTTTTTTTGCCTCAAAAATTGACCTTCATGTATAGCTAGGATTGTGTCCCAGCTCCACATCCAAAAACGAGTCATTCAGGTAGTATTTCCCCCCTCATAACTCGTGCAAAAAAAGAGTCTGGTTCCATCATTAGCCTCCATCCTTGTTTACCTAATAAAGCAACTTTAAATTCCTTGATTCGCCTAAATCTCAAACCTCCTGAACATTTACTACAACACAAACGAGACCACTCCTTCCAATGAATAGCTCGATTACCCCTACCTTTCAACCCCCGCCAAAACCCGTTCCACACCTTCTCAAATGCTTCCATTACACTAGCAGGTAAAAGATACACTCTCATCAAATAAGATGGGAGCACCTGTGCAACGGATTTTAATAGTACCTCTCTACCCGTCCCCAAGAACATCTTATTGTTCCAACCCCCGATTCAGTCTCTTACTTTATCTATCACATCATTAGAGACCTCACACTTCTTCTTTCCTATAACAATTGGCACGCCCCAATAGCTCCCAAAATTTTCAACCACCTGAACCCCAAAAAACCGACCCACCTCCTCCCGTGTGTCCGCCGACGTAGGTGGAAGTGACCATTCGAGGCTAAGGGGAGTGTTCCATAGGGTGAAAGGGAATGAAACACACCATCAAGACTGGAACAACCTAATTTCCGCGACAACTGTAAGAAATGTTGCGGAAATTTGGGTCTGTGCACCCTGTTTTTACCCTGTGAGCAAAATTGGAAATTGCCGCGGCAACTATAAGAAATGTCGCGACAATCAGGTCTGTTTTACCTTATGAAGTGATTTTGAGGGTAAAACTTGAGGGGTTAGATCTATTCGTAATTGAGTATGTAATTTTCTGTTAATCTTAATGAAATTAATATTTTCTCAAAAAAAAAAAAAATTAGGCTTAGAAATGAGTGCTGTTGTAAAAATACCAAATGCTATTAGTAGACCAGAGATGTCTCAGTTTGGTTTAAATGATTTTGGTGGTCTATGGAAGCACAATTGAGACCATTCAACACCTCTTCTCTTGACCTTGGATCCAAGAGAACTGCCCTAAACCAAGTTCTTGAATTGTTTGCATTTGCAGAAGTATAATTAATCTTTTGTTCCCTTTTAACCAAATCATCCAAATCATATCTCCCTTTAGATCAAGAGCACAAAATTCTTTGAATCTGACACAATGTAAGTGACTATCAATAGGTACGTGTTTTAGTTTACCTCAAGCTCGAGCGCAAGAATCTCTACTAAGTGAATTCAGAACACTATAGAGAAATTGTAGATGATATGTGTTTTAGTTTACCTCAAGCTCGAGCGCAAGAATCTCTACTAAGTGAATTCAAAGCACTATAGAGAAATTGTAGATGATGAGAATGTACTGTCTATAACCCTATTTTTATTAAATGAGTGACCACTTATACTCGAAATGGATTATGTCGTGACACTGAATTCATAATCTCTACTAAGTGAAATCAGAGCACAAATAGAGAAATTATAGATAATGAGAATCAATTGTCTATAACTCTACCTATTGAATGAGAGACTAATTATACTCGCATATGGATCATGTCGCGATGTCACACATCAACACTTTTACATAGGGATCACTCGTATTGAGTCTTAATAAGGGATTTCATGAATCATAGATTGCGCGAACCCAACCTTAGATCTTCCGCATAGCCAGTAGTGCCGGGCATATATATTGAGGTTCATCGAGTGTAGTTATGTGCGTGACACTTCGAAACAAGAGGATGATCAACTTGGGCCTTGTATGTTGATTAAACACCTATGTAGTAACAAATGCAAGTCATGTTAAGATATAAAGATGACATTTAGGAAGTTTTTGAATAAATTCATGGTGGAAATGACACATATTAAAAGGTAGTTTTGTACGGGTGACTGATATGAGAGTAGTTAAGCAAAGTTTCATGTTGAATATTTACTGCTGCTGGAAGTTGCAGAATTGGCTGCTACGCGAGGCAGGGCTGGGGCAATATCCGGTCCAGCTAAACTTCCACTCTCAGACTGCACAAGAATAAGGAAAACATGTAACCGAGTCTTCTAGAACTGTATATGTGCTTTCTTAAATAAGTAGAGTTATGTCACTGATTTCACTTTCGATGCAGTAAATTGCTGTAGCCATGTCAAGAAGCTGAAGAGTACTTACAGGAGTTTGTTTCTGGGATCTTTGAGCATTAGATGCTTCAAACTTACTGCGACTTCTTTCGTGTACAAGAAGTATAGCACATTTGCATGTAAACAGTAGAAGTACAACCCCAAGTGAAAACACCAAGATAGACCCGACAACAACGGCTGATCCTAAACCTGTGCTCACATATGACAACATATTTGAAAATAAAATCAGCAGCATCATTTAGAGATTCTGTCAAGTTATGCGGATCTTTCTGGTTATGTAAGATCGGAGGCAAGTGAATAGTAGCAGTTCAGAGAATACAGTATGTTGAATTCCCAAATGAATAAGTTCCAAACATCAAAATTGAAAGAATCTAGGCTGTGAAAAAGTGGATAAAAGAAAACTATGTTGCAGAACTCGAGCAACCAACAAACTAGAAATCAAGTTGCTCAAAGAAACTAAGTGGGCAATCTCAAAAACAGAAATCAACTGAAACTCAATATAAACTTACTGTGAGCAACCAACGAACTCATTGGCTTTCTTCTAATTAGGTTAATTGTAGCCTCAGCATATACAGACATTGATGTCCTTTGGGAGCAATCTGGATAACATCCATAGTGACCCATATCACCAACTGTTATTGTTAAATCGGCGCCTTGCTCTCCTGCCTGTACAAACAAAATCCATCCCAGGATCAAAACAAGATTGATGTTATGCAGTGGTGTGTTAAGTGCTTCAAAGTCAAACTCATGATTACTTGGAAGTTTATCATTAGAATAGCATTCTACAATTCGTCAAGTTAATCCGATGTAAACAGCTAACCTGATTCAGGATTATGCTGAACTGAGAGTTCACACAGATATAAAATTATTACATATGCAAAGAAAAATGAGATTTAGTTTCATTGTCACGGTTTGTTATAAAAACAATAGAAAGATGGTATGTATTTGCAAACATAACCAATGGCTTCTAGCAAGAAAAATGTCTAAACTAACTAACTTTCCCTTAACTTGTACGGGTATTTATTTTGAGACGGAGGGAGTACTATTTTATATGCTATAGGTGATTGTTCACGATACTTCCAGATGTCATGGTATCATTTAACTACGAATTAGAGGCTATGCTTATATACAGTTAGGGACAACATTTACACCCTCGAGAATATATTTGCCTAACGTATGACAACATTTAACCCATCCACAACTTACATCGCGGTTTTGATACATTGATATGAAAAACATGGAAGCAATTAAAATCGCAGAAGACACTCACACGATAAAACAGTGTCTGCATAACACTGTTGCAGTCATTTACTTTTCCCCGAAATCTAAGTCCATTTGCTTCGACAGTAAAATGTTTTGATATAGTAACGTATGTCTGAAGAGGCTGCCACCTATGACTGTTTTTGAACCTTAATTCAGTTGAACTGATAAGCTCAGCTGGTAAACTGGTCACTAAAAGCCCATCACTAACTTCCACAGCAAATGCTAACGTAAAGTATGTCTGACCACCTGAAACAAAATTATTAGTTTAGTACAATAATGAGTACAAATCTAGCAGAAGTTAAAATCTATCTCTTATATTACAAAATTCAAACTATATTCATCCATGTTGGACAAAGCAAAGTGTCTAAATGCTATCCGGGAAAGAGAAAGCGCTCATTTTTATCTAATTTATCAGTTAGATAAAAAGGGCCTGGAGTGGAAGTGCAGGAAAACTTGTAGTATGACATAGAATTTGACTCCAGGCATCGTAATCTTAATCAGACATCAGAAACATATGTAATCCAAGATGCCAATCCATCAGGGCACAATGTTTTAGTCCTTATTCTATACCAGCATATCTTGCCTCTAAAGAAAATTTCATATTCTACCATAAGACTGTTAAAATTAACTCCAACTTAAGAGATTAAGCTATTAGAGGAAGAGCCAACTAGGATATCAAGTGATCGCAAACTTCACAATCACATAATGTTGCATACTTTAAGAAAGACAATCAAAACAAATAATTCTTATAACATATATTACCAGGGAAATAAGGAAGATCTGGATCCCCAATAGAGAACTTGAATTTGTCTCTCTCTATGTTGAAGATCAGTGACTCATCTTCATTACTTTTCAACATGATAAATTCAGGGGCATGAATAAATGGAGGATCGTTGATAGCCTCCACGAAAATTGGAATTTCCAACTTGTTTACTCCATTCATGTTTTTAGTAGAGATTCGTATAGTATCTTCACCATAATAGTTCTCATTTCTGGTTCCGAGAATGGTGAAAAAAGTATAGTCAGTAACAACATATTGGACAAAAAGTATAGTCAGTAACAACATATTGGACACAAGGAAGACGTGCAGTTTGAAGTGGACTCCTGATGTTATGATTTCTTACAAAATAATTTGAATCAATGCTTAACTTAAAGTTTCTGATTCACAAATAACTAAAATTACGATTCAACTGATTGAAAGAGAATATGATTCATGAGTAATACCCAATATACTGGACTGATTGAAGGGCAAAATTAATGACATCTATACAGCCCTCTAAGATCAAATTATCACCCTCTTTGTTAACAGACAGTTCTCTCCAGCTTGGGCTCCAAAATTGCACAGGTATAGGAGACAGTAGGACGTTCCCAGACCGTGCACTGAGAGTAACAGAGATGTTCTCCATTGGGTCTGAGTATCTAATCTCTAAACCAGAAAAGCCACTGCAAGGAAAGAATTGTGATGGTAGAAAACTAAGCAACCAGCACGGGCTAGCATAACTTGGAAACAGAACTTGGTTATTGTACCTTACCCAAATGTAGGACTGATCACATCTTCAGTTGCTTGCAATTGAGATGGAAAAGAAACAAACTGGGGTGGAATGCTCAAGATAGAAATGTTCACAGAGGCAGTAGCAAGATTTCCGTTTACATCAGATATCGTGTATACGAACGAATCATTTCCATAAAAATCTTTATAAGGTGTATATCTTAGGAGCAGTTCATACTGAAGAAGAGAACCATGAGCTGGCTGACAGAATATAACAGTGAGATTAGTCTCAGGCCAATTTTGAAAGAAAGTTGTGAGATCAGTATATAACCCAATTAACTATTACAGATGTTGACTGGTCACAGCTAAGCCTGCAAGGTAAAATTCATATATATCATCCAATAATTCTTACGAATTAGTGCTGCCTAAGTCCTGCATCCTTAGTTCGATTCAAATAATTGCCAGAGAACATTCAATCCATGTAGGACAAATGAATCTTATTACAACCCACTACCGTATAATAGATGTGTTCCATACCTTGGAATATTCAACAATACTTGCAGTATGACCAGCAAAGTAGTCATTAGCCAAAGCATAAAAAGCAAAAGATTCATCTTCCCAAACAGATATTGCATCATCGTAGGCTTGAGGAAAATATTCGCCTTCAAGACATTAAAAACATCAGTCAAGAAATAAAGTTCTTAGAACTTTGTAAAAAGTTCTAATTGAAGATGAAGAGACATCCTATGATATTAAGAAAAATAGAATAATGTTTGTTCTATATAATTATTAATCTATAATTGGCACAGAAGCAGATGTTAAGTGATTATTAGGAATCTTGAACATTTCAATATCATCTACAAGAAGGGAAAGTAATATGTCAAAACTAGTTTCACTTACTACTATAAACATTCACCCCAAACGGACAGGGTAAGAAATGCATGCCATCAAATGAAACACACATCTCGTAAGCGCCAATATCCTCAGCCATGTACATGCCAGTGTAAGACCCTTCGTTATCTACAAACATCCATGTTTTGAAACGAGAACTGTTAACAGAAGCAATCTCCAATTTCAGTCTTGATTGTTGAGACAGTACCAGGTTTGAAAATGAATCCTTCAGCTGCACAGTAATTTCATTTTTTGTCCGCCTTGAGACCTTTGGAGCAAATTTTACAACTCCAGAGAGCGATACATTAACCTCACCTGAAGCAAAGCAATAGGCAATCTTTCATTAGAAACGATGTGAGGATTAGCATATGCAACAATCATAGCTTGATTGAATCCCATTGGCTCCACTCTTCGCACTTCCCTTAAATCTTAAACTCATGAGAATAACTTTCTATATACAATAAGACAGTTATGGTTCGGTTACCAGTAATTTCTTGTAGATGGGTTAATTATAAGAAAAATGCTATTTGTCCCAAATGTTGTACAAAATTTTATGCACAAAATGACGTGGCAGTCTACGTGGCATGCATTTATTTCATATTTTTGTGATTTAAAAATAAAGTTAAAAAATAAAAACCCGACATATATACACGATACCACCACCCTCCTATGAATTTCTCGCGCGGAGCGCTCGGTTTATAAGACATGACATACACGTGGCGTGCCAACTCATCAATGAATTAAATGATGTGTCATCTCTCATTGTTTTACACATCATTTTGTACAAGAATTTTTGTACAAAACTTGGGACATATAGCATTACTCTAATTATAATCACTTGAGATAGTGAATTAGTAACAAGAGGTACAGAGGAGAAGTTTAAACTAATAAAATAGTCCTTTTTATTACCAAAAATAATACTCCGTATTAATGATAATATAAATCACGTAGGACAATTATGATGGGGGCGGAGGGGGTTATAATATCTTCCTTCAGGACTGAAATTCTCACAGCTGAGATACAAAAAAGTACAGATATCAAAATTCAAGAGCAATTATCTTAAATGAATAAATAGTACCTGCTCTTACTTCCTTTAGAAATGAATGACCACCATTTAGATGTACATTTCCACATAATACACCAACTTTATAGATCCCACTCTTCTCAGGCATATAAATCACAGTAAATGCACTGGCTTCGACTTTCAAGCTACCAGCAGTTGACTGAATGCAAAAGTACACCATCAGTATGATCAGAAGCATAACTGGTATATGAGATTTGTAAATGCACTTCTTACACTGTTACTTGGGTTAAAAGATGGTGCAGACACAATTTCAATCTGGTTAAGAGCACCGTAGCTGATTTCTCGAATGGGCCCACTCCCTATTTCACAGGCATGTGAAATATGTCAAATATGTATACTCGTCCAAAAGACATGAACTACTATTTTCTATATTGTTGTTACCGTTCACGATCTGCATTGGATGTATACTCGGCAAAACAAAATGCGACTCTTTTTCAAGTGAAATTTCCACGTGCATTCTTTCTACTTCCACCGGAGATGGATATTCGTATTTATCATTTAAGTAAACATAAAATTCCACCATTTCCCCAGCAACCGAGTTATTCAAGCCAGACCCATTTACAACACTCTTCACTCCATCACAATAACCTATCTTGTCAGACATGTAAATTGAAACACAATAAATAAAAGTAATATCACATACAAAAGGAATAAAGACAATAGAGTTTAATCATGAACACTATGATTTCAAAAACATGCGAAAATTTGAGGAAGACACAAAAAATAATAGGCACCAGATGGAAACCAAAATTCGATCTTTGTTATTGTAAGTAAACTTGGATTCATGATTTGTCAGCTATACCATACATACCTACAAAAACAGAATAAGCGTATGGCATACTGGAAATGCTTTTATCATGATTCATATCAGATATTGTGAGCAAGAAGTCTCCTGGTTCTGATATGCTGAATGAAAGCAACTGAATCCCTGGTAATGTTTCTTTAAAATGCAAGTCCGTCACAGGAATAGACAAATTTGTATTCTTGTCTATTACTTCAGCATCAAATGCATAAAATCCTGGCACAACGTTTCCATATTGATCTTGCTGGTGTATAAATATTTCCATTCTGGAAAATAACTGCCATGCATTCGTGGTAACATTCCAACTGGCAATGCAATTGGAAACCTCTATGACGCCTGGTAGAGAAAAAGAAGTATGAAATGTATAAAAATATATATCTAAAACAGTTATGGAAGTTGAAGCAGAAGCAGAACCTCACCCGGGTTCACATTGAATGGAAGTGGTGAACCATTCAATGATTGGTTTTCCCCTTCAACTTGAAATAAATGATCTCCAGCTTTAGCCACAATAAACTCAATTACGATGTAACCAAAATCATTCCAACCAATGTGGGTGATATTCGGCATACTTGCAACAGAACCATTCACCTCAAGTATAGACATGGTGAAGTTATGAGATACAGGTTCCTCGTTAGTTGAAGAGATATTATTTCCAAAAGCATCTCTCGGAAGTATCACAAGTGTCGCATTCTTCCCAGCCTCAAACTCATTCACAGGACTCATCCATGAAGCAGTGCAGAAAGATGGGTACATGTGACCTTCAAATAGGAGAAGCAACAGTGGTCAACACAAGATGTTTAAGCAAATGGACATGCAAAATTAACATAATTTCATAATAGATATAGCTGACAAAGAATTTGCCTAGCTACTAAAAGAAGTCAACTCATAGTAACCTTGCAGAATGTTCATATGTCCTCCTCGGCTCTAGCACTAGAGACCAGTGGAGAAGCAATTGACAAGTGACGCACCACTCGAACCCACTTCATTAATGTGCATAGCTAGGGATTGCTTCATTGGAAAAAATGAAACTATGGTGCACATGTACTCTTGTATTCTGAACGTACACATGTCCGATACGTATCGGACACTTGGACGCTCAAACACTCTTTGAATATGTGTCGGACTCTTGATTAATTGTTCCCTAGTTTTTTAATAAAGTTAATTAGTGGACACGTGCTCGACACCTTTACGTATCCCCCATTTTTTTTCTTTATATATGAATTGGTTAAATGTGTTTTGACACTCTAAAACACATTGAAGAGCATAACTTTATGTAACTTATATGCACAAATATAGCAAATAAATCATCAATTATTATTGTTTAACGTATTTTAAGCCTATGTGTCTACAGTTTTAGCACGACTTTACGAAAATGAGTGTCTTGTTTCTCTTGAATTGTCAATAATATCCTTGTAACAAGTTAGCTAATATCCCTTTAACACCTGATCATGAGTAAATACCACACTAACTTCTCCTTAATTGTTCTCAAAATTGAAACAATGTCACTCTTTTGGGACAGAGGGATTATAAATAATCAATTATTACGTATTCTAAGCGCATGTATAATTGTAATTGAAGAAAAATTGTGTCCATTTTTCCATGTCGTGTCGTGTCATGTCCCGTATCTCCTACCCTTGTCAATGCAACATAGAAATGAAACAGTGAAACTAACCCGGTAGAACATGAAACTGGAGAGAAGAGTCCAATACATGGAAGTGATCCTCAAGGATGAGCACATTGAACCGTCCGGCCGCAATAGGAGTGAACAAAATCTTCCAATCAGCAAGATCCAGACCCAAATTCGGAGAACCCCCCGACACAAAACAACTATTCCCTGCCTTTCCATTCACAATGAGGTCAGGATCGAAAGCGCTCTGCTGCAACGAAGCATTTTTCCCAGAGTTGTCGAAATTTCCCAGTACTCTGATGTTTATGGTGGCGACATCTCCGGCACGAAATGTGTCTGTATCATTGAACCAACTGAAGACAAATTTGGGCAGAGTTGACCCATAATCTGCAACACACAAAATATTGTAACCATCTGATCAAACATATTGAAATTGGAATCACAGATTTGTACGTACCTGCAGCACAAACGGTGGGAAAATAGGTTGAAATTATTGTAATGATCACCGTGCATAGTGATAAGCCTAAACGGAAGTGAAGCACTGCCATCAGTTTCGTTTTTCATGGTTCTTTGTCTCTTGCCGGCGGACACAATTTCAGTGCTTTGTTTGTGACGGTTAACAACGGTTGTATTACAGGTCTCTCGACGTCCCAATTTAATTATATTTATTTGCTTAAAGCTAAAATATAGGGATAAACTCTCTCTCTCTCTCTCTCTCTCTCTCT
>JAYMTA010006438.1:0-10417 GCA_036897625.1 Pelargonium cotyledonis
ACCCAGTGGAAACAAAACAAAGTAGAGGGACCCCGTGGGAATAAATTGGATAGTACAGGGACCCCAGGGATACTTATTCCAAAGTTCAATTCGAAATATGACAAAAATAATATAAAATTAAGAATTTGAAGACCAACTTATACATACAAGACTGACAAAGAAATCGAAAACCTAACTAACTCGTTAGTCACTCAGTTGTTTGCAGACCAACCCACAATCAGAATATTGTTAATACAAAACTGAACCACAATGTCTAGCACATCATGAATAATTAAATGAATGCATTGAAGCCCTCCCAATAATCACGTTGAAGGGCCTAGATCCACCCCAACCTGAAGAGGACGAACTGATAACAATTGCACTTAGAGTTTAAGCCCACCACATGAAGAGATTTGCCAAGCACCCCTCACCACCACCAAGTCTGACGTCTGATTTGAAACCAAATTCGAAGGTTGATCTAAGGACTCTTGCCAAACCACCCTTTTACAAGCCACCTTTTCTTTTTCTGCAACCACCTGCTGCTGTCATGCGCGCACATCAATAATAAAAAACAACCCTGAATTTACGTCGCCGCTTTGCAAACCCGAAAAATACCTTAATTTGATATCAAAACAAGAGCTCATTGTCTTAACGACAATGACCAACATATGCTATTTGCAAACGTAAGAGACTGTCGCCGCTCTGAAAGTTAAGAGCAACCGTAGTTATTCAGAAACCCTAGCATACTTTCAAAACAACATAGAGTGAACAACATCACATATGTTATACTCTTGAATGTAAATTTAGTATGTATATGCACTTGAAACTTTGAATTTGCTTTTAACTAACTTATAATTTCAACTACTGAATTCGAATCTATGAAAAAGATCAATTTTATATAGAAAGAGAGTTATCTTGACATATTTACTATATAGAAAAAACATTTTGCGTTTCAAATAAAAGTTCTTCTAATCAAAGCAATATATTTCAACCCTAACATGTTTGATGTTCCTGTTTATGTTAGGCATACCAAATCAATTTGCATTCCAAGTAATTATGTTTATTAGTGAACTTTAGCGCTTCTACAAGATTTAATTGCTTGTTAGTTTTAATATAATATACTCCTTATACAGCTAATAAATTTTAGAATATGGATATGTCTCTTGATATGCTTAGTCAAGATCTAGAAGATAGGGTGGGGGGAAGATCTAGAAGATAGGGCTTGATGGTCTTTAATTTTTTCAACACTCTCACAGAAAAAAGCAAAGCGTCTTCAACGTTTCTTCTCCTACGACTCTTGCCGCCGGAGAGGGCCTCTTCCAATCCTCCTCACCATATCTGTCATAAACATCATTTCCCTCATCCCGCTGCACTCTGCCGAACACCGTCATCGTCACTATCATATTTGAGTCGCCACACCGCCATTACTACTCATGTACGTGGCCGGATCTGGCACGGTCACTGCCGATCTACAACACTATATATCACCACTGGCGACACTCTCACTCTGTCGCACTTCACCGGGGACCATCTTTGTCACTGCTATATCTGAGTCACTTCAGCCCATGGTCGGATCTGGCTCTGTCAGCCCCTTCACCGCCATTCATAGAGAGCCCAAGTAATCACCATTTCCGACGTTTGCCGCCGGAGCTCAGCCCACCCATTAATCCAAACCCTTAATCAACCATCATCAACGCTTGCTCTATGTTTTCCTCTGTCGTAATCAGCCTTCGAGAACTCGGAACCCTCGCTCATCGCAGTGCATCCGAGCTTGCACACCATCGCGGACCAGACACACACGACATATCCTCCTCCTTCATCATCGGAGCCACTGCTGGAAAATGCCTATGCTCTCGTCTCTAGTTCATTGTCTGCACAGATCCTGCAGCTCCGCTCGGTTCCATGCACCTCCGTTGGACCACTCTCCATTTCCGTCTGAGGCCGCTCGACAAGCCCATCAAGGTCCATCAGCTTTTCTGTCCACTAGTTCCACTTGCTCACATTTGTCCTTCACCACCGTATCATCTCAAGCAACATTCACACATCGGTGGTCTCTCCAATTTTGTTGGGTTTTGTTCCAATCTGTTCAAGCGTCATGCTTTCATTTGGTTAAAATACCCTGCAAGTCCTCCCTCTATGAAATATTCACCGCAATAGTCTCTAGAGAGTATTATTAATTCTAGTAGTCCCCAAACTCTAATTTAATTGGTCATGAGGGTCCAAATGTAACTTTTATTTAACGGTTCCGTTAATATAGTGACGTGGCGCCTACGTGACATTTTAATTAATATTATTTATTTAACTATTTGATGATATAGAACTATTGTGGCATATTTCAATATTTTTAATATTAGTTTAAAATATTAGGAACACATGTCACGTTCTTATTGGTCTAAAATTAATTCAATGATTTAAAATTAATAAACTGCCCTAAATTTAATAAACCCTACCTGCACCATCTTCTTCACACTGTCACACACCGGTCAAACGCCCGGCAGCCGTCACGGCGAGCACATCGAACGCTGGCAGCCGAGACGGATCTCCCGAGCACGGCGAGTACATCGAACAGCGACTTCCGAAGGACCGACGGCGAAGCTCCTCTCGACCACCAGACCAAAACCACTCTCAGCCCCGCTCATCCCCCACTCTTGGCTGGAACGACGGAGATGGCCCACGGCAACGACGCCCTCAGATGAACACCGTCGAATGTAACAACGGCGGCGGAGGGTGAAGAAAGAGCTCCAATCTGGTATGGGCGAAGATGAGCAACGGAGGGGGGGGGGGGGGCGCAGCGGACGGCGGCGAGTCGCAGTGGTTTCGCCAGTTACGGAAAACACAGATCGGGAACGGAGGATAGAGGGCTAAGCTCCAGCGAGTTATGGTGCGGGGCTAGACAAATCTGGTTAGAGTGCTCAGACTGGTAAAGGAAGGCGTTTGTGGAGGTCTGGTCGGCGAATGAGGAGGCTGAGATTCAGGTGTGACCGGTCATGACTTCAGTTAGACATGAAGGGTTGGGGATGATGTGAAAGGGTGAGGGTAGTTTAATAATTTTGCATTATTAATTAAAAGGTTGACCAATAAGTACACAACACGTGTCATTAAAATTTAAAATGTCATATCAGCGTCACATGAATAAATAAATAAGTAATTAATATAAAATAAAATACCACGTAGGTACTACATCACCGATGTTAACGGAACTGTTAACTAAAACTAACGGATGGACCCGCGTGACCAATAAAAATGGAGCATGGGGACTACTAGAATCAACTTATTTGTCGGGGGACCGGTGCGGTGAATATCATATAGATGAGGGACATGCAAGGTATTTTAACCTCATCATTTTTCCCTTTTCCAGCATCTCCAATGAAGTTCCGGCGAAAGCTTCACCAGAGATCGTCTCCCTCCACCGGCGTTAGCTATTTTCATCACCGACGCCAAGATTTTCAACTTAGAGTTCCTAAATCGCCGGTTGTCTTCCCGGCATCACTCCGGCTAATTCGATTGGACTTTTCAGCTTTTAATTTAGCACATCGATTGTTCCAATGGTGGATTCAATGGATTATTGGCATAAGTTACCTCAATTGTCTTTTTCCTCATCTGTCTTGGGTATCACACAGTCTCTCACTTACCATTAATATTTTTGGTATTTTCAATTTGAGCATGATGCACTTTTATGTTTTCATAGGCCTTGAGCTTTTTTTTACTTG
The DNA here is from genome assembly GCA_036897625.1 of Pelargonium cotyledonis. Classification (NCBI taxonomy): domain Eukaryota; kingdom Viridiplantae; phylum Streptophyta; class Magnoliopsida; order Geraniales; family Geraniaceae; genus Pelargonium; species Pelargonium cotyledonis. The sequence continues at coordinate 3,690 of JAYMTA010006438.1, forward strand.
TTCTTGTAATTCATTTTACTAGAATAAAAGTACTTATTGCTGATTAAAAAAAAAGGATCCAAAAGATCAGATTATCAAAGAACTATGTGATATGAACAATCAGAGTAACCCTCATCCATTTTGATTGATTCTCAGCACCCTCTACAGTCACGTGATCGCCCGGATTTTGAGATCATGGTTCAGTCTACTTTACCATCATTCCCTCGTTAGCTCACATTCAGTTTGTTTGTTGTCGTCCTATAGAGCTATAATCTTTTGAAGTTTCTTTGGCGTTTGTACTTGTTTTTTTCTCATTGGGATTTCTTAATGAAGTATGCTGATCAATTTTTTTTAGCGTAGTAGGATTGGGTTTGTGGCTTGGATTCACTTTGGTAGCTAGGTTTGGCATGAATATTGAAGAGCCATCAATGGAGTCCACTTGGAGTGTCAAACGAAAATGAAGTAACCTAAGCTCAAATTAAAGTTGATTAATGGACGTGATTTTCAAAGTAGTTAGACATGAATGAGCATTATTCAATCATGTGATCACAGCTAGGATTAAGTCAATAATTTGGTAATCAACATCATATTCACATACTTATTGTTCATTGTTGGACAGTCACATTGCTTCTCTTTAATTCTCTGCTTACTTTGCAAACTGTCATACTCACAAGTAATTAAAACATATGGTTGATTGTTGGAGGTTGGTTCTCTAACACCTGTTTATACTTTTTGTTAATGTTAAAATTATATGACAATTACTAAATACAAGGTTTTGATGTAATGCTTAAACATTTAAACCTAATTAACTTGTACTTAACACTATGTAGTTGTAGAACTTTGTAGATGAATGAATCTCAGTACACTTCAAGCTTGGTTGTACATATTCTCAACTGCCAGTTAAATCAACTCAACACCTAAAACTAAAACCTTAGCTTGTAAAATAAGTAACATGTAGTTGACCAAGAAATTGCTTGTTTGTATTTCATAATTGGCCCATCCGGTGGGCTAAGCTTTTAAGTGTTTGTTTGAGAACTCTAGTGTTCGATGTAGTAAAATAGGGCATAAGATCGAGGATAAACAAATTTTGAGTGGATTAATAATGACTTAACTTAATGGTGGTATGGTAAAATTATTTGTAAAAAGTGTTTGAAAATGTATTTTGAGACTAGTTTTTGTACCCAATGTTGCTCGGGTTCCTATCCTATATAATCTTATTTCTAATGCATCATCCCATATTGATTCGTTAGTTTGTACTAATGTTGTTCCATTATTTTAGTTTATATTATCGCTAAATTGTAGGAAGAATTTGTAAAAATGAAAAATCAGTTTAATATGAATATATAGTTTTTTATATAAAACAAGGAAACAAAAAACTCATTTAAAAATGCAAGAGAAACATGACACTCATTTTGAGACGGAGGGAGTAACAAATAACAACATACGAGATGAGTTTGGATGATTTGGGGCAAAGATATAAAATTTTGGAATTAAGTAAGGTTGCGTTTGGGAACATGTTTTTAATTTGAAATTTGTTATTTGAAATTTTGGATTTGAAATGTTGTATTTCAAATACATATACAATGTTTGAGAAATCGTAGAATTTCAAATGACAATGTAGGAGTTGTCAGTTGAAAACTCATGTTCTTTGCGTGTTTCGAATGCTTTTGAATTTGATTCAAATTCAAATCTAAATCCTTGGAGTTCTCAAACACTTCAGTTGGCACAATTCAACATTTCAAATCAAATGTCGGTTCTCAAACACAACGTAAGGAACAAATGTGAGAGACAATTTTGGCTCTCATCCTTTTGTCCAAAACGGAACGTGTTGCCTCCTTCAGAAAAAGAGAGATAAAAGAGGTTCGGAAGGAGATTGGAGCCAAAAACATCCTTTTGCCGTGAAATTCAATGAATGTTCGAGTTCTTGTGGAAGTCGACTGTATCCTATGTGACAACACGAGAATACCGAACAAGCCCTAAATTGCAACAATCTATGAATTTTCAGTTTCAATATTGTAAATCAATCTGGTGCATATATATATATATGATTTGTAGTGGCATTTAATTATATTTGTCATGGGTGATAATTGAATTTTGACAGAGTGAAGAGCCAGGTGGGTTGCTGGCTGTATAAACCTTGTCATTTATGTTGCTTCAATTCCATGGAAATGGTAAGATATGGTTTCTGGTCTCTACGTCTTTTGGAAGGTTAGGGAACATGATATTGATAGGATAAAAATTGCAGTAAAATTGTCAGAATTTTAGAAGCTAGAGTTCATAAATATGGACCACCAACTTCTTCACTAGCTACCTATTTCCGCCAACCGTATATATACAACTGCCCACCTACCAGCAGAGACGGTGCCAATTAAATTTTGAAACCAATCCTACAAATTGGAAATTATATATATGCATGGATTGGTGTATGACAATGTAGATGATCCGTAGTAATTACTAATTAGTGTGTTGGCCACCAAATATCATTTTATATAAGAGCAAAGAATTTGATCCGGAAAATAAAATTAGGCATAAACTAAATATTTTGCGTGATATGTGAAAACACTACTCGGGCGACCCCGAGCATGTTAAGCGACTCCAAACGTAACAATTGACTTTGGGCGCGTATCATGACTCACATAAAAGATGACTAATTTTTCTTTTATATAAAAATATCCATCTCATGGACACATTAGTAGAGTCAACCAATCGTTAAGTTGAACTTACTGCAGAGATCGTTTTGACCCGACAACTCAAAAATTAGAGATTAAATCTGTGACTTTTTTTTAAGTTCGAGAATCTAAACATTTTTGGCCAAGTGGTTAAAACACTTTGGATTCTCTTTGAAATCTCAAGTTTGAACCTTTTTTTTAGCGGTATGAGATGAGATTTGTACATGTGAGGTGAAGTTTAGGGTGACCCTTCCATCTTTGGGAATGAGAAACACCCTAAAAGGGATAGAGTAAGACAACGATTTGTCAATAAGATCTATTCTTTTGATTCCATGACGGACTTCTCTGACAAACATTGGTGCACGTGTAAACGAGTTGCTCTATTGTTATTACCATTGTTTATAAAAAAAGAATAATAATCATATTCTAATCTATGTCAATTCGAACAAAATACCGTTATGGATTCAGCTATTCGTTAAGATTTAATAGACTACCCATATGGGAAGTAAATGGGCTGGCAGTTGAATAACGTTCTCAACAATTTGAAAAGGCCCAAACCCACAATATAGACTCATTTGGTCTAAAATCTTTCAATTCGATAGGGCTCCCATGCACATAAACATTACATTTCCCTACTTGATTATACTAATAGGATGGAAATCAATCGAATGAGAGTCTTGTAGTTTAAGTTTTGTTTATGATTATCTTTAGTTTTAAACGAAGATCTCATTTACAACTTATATGAGCTATTTATTTTTAGGCCTACGCGATGACATATACAGTCCTAATCGGTCAAGTCTCATCAAGGTCTGACCTAAATTTTATAATTATATTTAAAATTTATAATTTCAGTTTCTTATAGTTTTTTATTTATTTATAATGTGTTTCATAGTTACTCATTCATTTTTTCATAATTCATAAAAAGTTTAATTTTTATAAAAAAAATATCTCTTAAACATATATTTTTTAAAAATTCCTCAAAAAATATTTAATTCTATTTTTAAATTAATTTTGGATCATATGGGTCACCACACTTTTCAGTTTGGGCTCTGGGAAACCATTTGGTCGGGTTGGTCCAAATGAACAATTCTACTACTAATTCACAATTTTGTTGCCAAACTTTAATTCAAACTCTCATGATTCGTCTGTTTTGACTCGGTTAGTTGACACACTTAAATGTGGTGTCATCTTATCCATGTATCATTCTCAAAAGTAGTTTACGTTTTGATGAAGTCTGTGGATGGAGTCGGGAGATCAGGCCGTAGGGGCGGAGTTGGAGGCTTGAATCTTTCATCATAAGTTCTTAGTGCATGAGAACGGGTAGCACACTATTAATGTAGACCCGAGTGTGTTTTTGATAAACTCCCTTAGGCGTGAGAATAAAAATCTCAATCGAGAGAACTCAAGTCTCTTCACGTTAGGAAGAACTTCAGAGAGCGAAAGTCTTTTACAATTGTGAAGATCTCATCTTCTTACTAAGAAATTTGTATTTATGATTAACAAATCCCACCACATGTTGTAGTTTTTTTGGTCATTGGTGATGTTGGGTGTGCTTCGAGAGTTGGAGTTCTAACCTTTCAAGAGCACAAAGATGTCAAGTGGGATTTGGAACTTCCGTAAGCCCTTCAAGCATTACAAGGAAGAATAAAGCCCCTAAGAGCCTCTACTACTGCAAGTAGCATCTCAGTGTCCAAATAAAACAAGATGTTGATGTACATGCTAGCCTGGTGAGGCGGAGAATTTTAGAGGTGATCCAGCGAGGCGGTGAGGCTTTTAGAGTCTTGATGATTTTGAGAGTCGTTTAAAGGTCTGATAGGGTGATGAGTCATTTGAAGTTTTAGTGAGACGAGAAGCCTTTGGGGACCTGCTAAGACGGAAAAACAATTGGAATCTTAGAAGTTATCCGACGATGAGAAAACCTTAATGGTGACCTGAAGAGTTGGGGACTTTGGAGCTTATCCATAAAGATGGGGACCTTGAAAGTCTATTGTGTGAGCCCATTGTTTTGGAGCTCTTTGATTATTATTTGAAAAAGAGTTTTAGGGGAACTTTCTTGTTAAGACTAAGTATTCGAGTAGATTCTTCATATGGTCTTTACTTCCCGATACAATAGATGTTTTGTAGCGAGGCACGACAGATGAACGGATGAACGAGTAGTGTTTGTTCGAAATTGTCCAAAGACCAAGGTTGCAACATTGTAAAAGGTCGTGACCCTCATACAAATTTGTGAGAGCCTCGCATGAAGTGGATCCAAGCTTTTAGACCAAGGTCTCGACATCAAGAATCAGGGTCACATCCCTCAACCAAATGCGTGGGAGTCTCCCACGAATGTGTAGCAAGGTTATATACGACAAGTTTCCAACAATCTGAATTTTGCGACAAAGATATATAGTACGACATAATGTTGTCGAAAATATGTATTAAATGTGTAGGAAAGCTGTATTCTAAAAGATTGCTACAACTTTGGGTTGTAGCACTGTGCAATTTGTTTTGTAGTGTTGATCTTAGTCTTTCCCGAGGATGTAATAGTGAATGGACATCTCTTTACATTCATCTTCTCTTGCTCTTACCTAGGGTTGTAGGGAAGAATGGATATCTCCTTGATATTTCTTCCACATGGAGAGGTGTTTTCCATTGGTTGTGTGAGCTTAGGAGAACGATGACTTTCAAGTCTTTCTTAACAATGAAAACAGCTGATGTGTCTATTTTGACTTGGTCAATTCAGACGCACAATAAGTGTTTGTTCACTTTTCCACGTGTTAAAGAGTTTTCATTAGTGTTTTTTCTAATTCAAATATCCATTTAAGTTTCGAATTTTGGATCTCAAACTTAGAAACTGTACAAGGAAACTCATGAAAAAAAACTCGGATGTGTTCTTGGGACATCGCCTCCAGCGTGAGAGTAAAAGCTCAACCGAAAATAAAAAGTTCTATAGAGAGTTCTAGAGAGAAATTGAAATTCAATTGTGAGGGATCACATTCTCTTACTGAGAAATGAGTATTTATACTTTTTACCATTTCCTCCACATGTCAATGCGTGGTTGAGTGGTGCCAAGGTGGAGTCTGATTTTGGCCAACTTTCTACTCGGGCTATAGCTTTCAGGCATCCTTTTTTCGGGGGCGCCTATCAACTTTAAGATTTTTCATTCGCTCATCGTGCAGTGAGAGAAGTATCGAAGTCCTTAGAAGCTTATAATGCTGGGGGTAGCGTCATAGGACTTTTAACATTAATGTTGGTTGATCATTACAATGTCCTGTGAGTTGAAGAACCTTCAAGATGACCCGTGAGCGTGGTTTGAGCTTACACACATGTTTCCCAGGTGTAATGGTTTTCCTGAAACCCTTGGACGAAACTTGAGTGTTATGAAATGGACGAAGCTGAACCAAGGTTAGAAACATCTGCTCTCGTCGCGACGGGATCCACTCTCATGGCTTCTTAATTTGACTTGTCCGCTTACTCTCTGTGCTCCAGACATTCATGACGTAGGCACTTGTCGGTGTCACGACTAGATTCATTGCCATGGTTTATTGAATTAAATGTACACCTATTCTTTTAGTATTATATGTACTTTTTTTTATGTGTTGCTTCCCTGCGCATCATACGTGTCATCATCCCAATAAAAATAGAAAAACAACTGGCATGGACTCCAGCATATGACATGCATCCAAACCGTGTGGTAAACCCAATAAATATTTAAATTGTTGAGTATCTTTTTCTATCATTTAATACCATTTGAATAATGAGACCAACCCGAAGTAAAGAACCAGTTCAACTAAAAGTTTAAACTGATAGTTGAAAGGTCATTAACAGTATTACACTCCAACACCCGAGTCCCTTTCAAATTTGTATCTGATTAATACAAACACGAACCCATCCCATGCATCCCAATCCCATCATCAATTCTTTGCTGGAAGTGTGAGTTTTGAGCACTGACCCTTAAGCCTTGTTTGTTTTGACTGAATGACCAAGTCACGGTAAGTTTCGTTAAGTTGGTGATGAAAACTTTAAGGAGCTGAAAGTTGGTGCTCCATTAAGGAGCTGAAAGTCAGTTATGTTTAGTAAATGACTGACTGAATGCGT
>JAYMTA010006439.1:0-10417 GCA_036897625.1 Pelargonium cotyledonis
TATACATATATATCTAAAACAAAAGTTAAAAACACAAGAAATAAACCGAATTGAAACTAGTTACCGACGGCTTGAGTCGTGGATTAGGCCGCTCTCTTTAAAACATTTGCGGCATTGCCCGGATGTAAGCACAACAGACTATCAAACTCGATGTTTCCCAGGAAAACAACTCACTCAAAAAATATTGAAATGTGTTGCACCGCACAAAACAATTCAAGAACTACAGTAGAAAAATAACTCTACTCTCAAATTGGGATTGAAAGTTGGAAGGAATAGTATAAATAATGAATTGTGAAATTACTGAGTTTGAGAGTCCCATTTTATAGCCAAAGCCTCAACGACTATTTTCAAAATAAACGCACGTTCTACAGAACAACCAAATCGTGTGCAGGAAATTGGGAAAAAAAATCTTCTCTAACCAAAACAAAAATTAGCCAAAAGAAAGGGGAAAAAATTATATTACGTTTTTTTTTTTCAAAAAATCAAAATTTTTTCCAACAATACCCCACTTGAATTTTTGAAAGGAAAAAAATTTCTTATCACTGAGCAGTTCGAAATAAAGCATAAGACTAAGCATAAAAAAAGGCGTCTTGCGACTTGAACCTTTGCATAGTGAGTATGATTCCAATTTACAAAAGTGACTCGTAGTCTTAAACTCTATCTCAGACTACGTACCACACCCAACATTTTCACAGTGTAGTTTCACAAAAGCTCGTGTGTTAATGATCATGCACGTCTATCCCAGTATAGTGATTGTTCTAAAAATTTTGACGCAAAATTTTCATAGGAAGGGGCCCCACTTCCACATCCACATACGTGAGTCTATCAAGAGTACTCCCATAGCTTGGTATTCCACTCCAATTTGACTATAGATCTCATTAAGAGTATAGACTCAACCTTAAGATCGCTTTGGAACTACATGTTTCGAAGCATGTTCTATAAACCATATCACGTCATAACTTGTTATTACCCATTGAACTCAGGGCGAATTGCACAAAGCACCCATGTGGTTGTCACTTAAATCACCTTGGTACCCTGAACTTTAGTAAGTAGTACATAGCTACTTGAAGTTGGCTTTTTAAACTTTTTCCGTTAGTTTGGATGGTTTTTTGAATGAAATGAGTCATATGCGTTGCACATACAGTTAAAAAAATCAAAATGACCAAAATGCCCTTCTTTCTCACTTGATCATAGATTCTGGCTACCCTGTGAATTTTTCGGTCGCCGGAAACTGCATATTCGCCGAAAAATATGAACAAAACTTGATCAAACCAAAAACCAATCGATCAAAAATTGAACCAATTTGAACAAAAAAAAAGGAAAAATCAAACCCAGATCGGAGCAGATCTGGGCTTGCTGTCGAGGTCCATGCGTTCGCCGTCGACAGTCATCGTCGTTGTCATTTTCATCATGGTGGAGATCAGCCACCTCCACGAGATATGCGTGGTGGCGGAGATGGTTGTTGAAGGGAGAAACAAACAGATTTGGAGCCCATCCGCCGATCTCGTCCGTGGATGAAGCTCATCGTCGTCGTCTTCTGTGAGAGAGAGAGAGCTCGCCGCCGTCAATCCTCTTTCTTCGTCACCATCGACCCTCATTCTCCATCAAATCTGGAGCGCGAGCCATCACCGACGTTGGTGTTTCTCCAGATCTCGTCAACGAGAAGTTGGTGCTCGAGGGAGTCGTGATCATGCTCGGAGGTGGTGCTCGACGGAGCCGTGGCCGGAGGTGAGGGATGGAGGGTCGACAAGCCACCATCGAGCTCTGTGCGTGACCAGAGCTTTCAACGTTTCCGTGGCAACCTCCGTGCTCAGTCTTGATATCCGGCTCACTCGACCAGATCTACTTGTCAAGGAGGCGTGGAGGCGTGCTCGACAAATCCGTTTCCGGAGGCGAGGGAGGGAGGGTCAATCAGAGAAAGAATCAAAGATGGAGTGTGGTTGGAGATGGAGCTCTACCGGAGAGAGAGAGATAGAGAAGAAGATGAATAGTTTTTTTTAATTTAATTTATGTTAAGGGACTATTTGGCTGGGATTTTTTTTTCACTTAGGGGTAAAACGGTCTTTTCAAAACCAAACCATCCAAACTAACGGAAAAAGTTTTAAAAGCCAACTTCAAGTAGTTATATGCTACTTACTAAAGTTCAGCATACCAAGGTGATTTAAGTGACAACCACATGAGTGTTTTGTGCAATTTTCCCTTGAACTTATTTCTTGGGATCTCCAGGCTATAAATTGGGTTACTATTACGAACGATTCATCAATCCATAGGCATAAGTCCCATACCTTTCGAGGTTGCATGGACTTTCTCCCTATCTAGTCCTTTCGTCAAAGGATCAGCTAAGTTCTCATGTGTGCGTATGTGATCTACTCTAAAAGCTCCTGTAGATAGGAACTTTCTAACAGTACTGTGCTTATGACATATTTGTCGTCTCTTACTGTTGTAGTAACGGTTCTGAACTTTTTCAATAGTCATGGTACTATCGCAATGGATCAATACATCAGGAAGTTGTTTTCCCATAAAGGAATCTCAGCTAACAAACTTCTCAAGCAACTCACTTCTCCATTTGCCGTAGCAAGTGCTATCATTTCTTAGTTCATTGTTGATTGAGCTAGGATAGTCCATTTCTTCGATTTCTAAGAAACTACTACACCAACTATGCTAAAGATATAGTCGTTGGTGGCGTTGGAGTCACTTGATAAGGTGTTCCAATCAGCATCACTATATCCCTCAAGGGCAGTTGGAAACGTCTGATAATGTAATTTGAGATTCATCGTGCATTTGAGATATCTCATAACACATTCTATAGCATTCCAATGCTCAACACTAGGTATACTGGCAAACCGGCACAACAATCTCACAACATATGCAATGTCGGGGCTAGTACAATCAGTGGCATACCGAAGGCTACCAATGATGCTCGCGTATTCCGATTGTCTAACACCGTCTCAAGTGTTCTTAAAAAGTTTGACACTCGGATCATATAGTGTGCACACTAGTTTACAGTCAAAGTAATCATATTTCTTTAAGATCTTCTCAATGTAATGAGATTTATTAAAAGAAATTCCCTTTTTTGACCTAGAAATGCGAATGCCAAGGATTACACTTGCCTCTCCTAACAGTACAAAAAATATCTCAATCTGTGATGGAAATTTCTGTCACAGATATGTGGATTTCAGTCACAAAATGTAATATGTGACAAAACTGTGATAGAATACTTCTTTCATTATTTGGGTTGTCATAGATAGTTGTGACAAAAGTTTGTCACAAATATGTGTCCGTGACGGAAATTTATGTCACAAATGTGTATACGTGACATATAAAATATGAATTATGTCACAATTTATGACGAAAAATTTTCTGTCACAAATTTTCCATCACTGTTTGTAATTTTTTTTGTAGTATAAATCCCTTAAATTGAAGTTCTAACATAACATGGATTTCACGTTGTCCATAACATGAATATTTAATCAAAAAATTAGCAGGTCATCCACATATAAACATATAATAATGCAAATGCCTTTAGCGGATTTATAATAAATGCATATGTCACTTTCGTTTATTCTAAATCCGTGTGAAATGACTAAGTTATCAAATTTCTCATGCCATTGTTTAGGAGCTTGTTTCAAACTATACAATGATTTGTCTAACTTACACATCTTGTGTTCTAGGCCAGGGATAACGAAACCCTTAGGTTGGTCCATGTAGATTTCTTCTTCTAAGTCACCATTTAGGATTGTGGTTTTTACATCCATTTGGTGCACTACTAGATCGCGTAAGGAAGCTAGAGCAATAAGCACTTGAATGGATCTAATTCTAGTAACCAGAGAATATGTGTCAAAGAAATCTACATTTTCTCTTTGCCTAAAACCTTTGGCTACCAAACGAGCTTTATATTTCTCTATGGTGCCATCGGGTCTAAGTTTTTTCTTTAGGATCCACTTACATCCTAAAGTCTTGCATCCCAGAGGAAGATCAGTTAAATGCCAAGTTCTATTAGTTTCGAGTGATTCCATCTCATTATTTATCACTTCTTGCCACATATCAATGTCCAAAGACGTTAAGACATCTTGAAGACAAGTAGGGTCCTCTTCTAGAGTATAAGCACAGAAATTAGGACCATAATCCTTAGCTACCCTAGGTCATTTTCTCCTGCTAGGTTCAGTATTTAGACCATCTTGTACCTCGATCTCACTAGATCTAGGTAAAGTACTAGAAGAAATGCCCCCACTATTTCCCATCTTAAACGATAATCTATCTTCAAAGAAATCAGCATAAGTTGATTCCAGTATCACTTAGGTTTTCAGGTTATAAAACCTATAAACCTTACTACTTATGGCATAACCTACAAATACACATTCATAGGCTCTACTAGCTAGCTTGACTCTCTTAGGATTATGAATCCTAACAAAGGCAAGACAGCCCCATATTCTAAGATAGGAGAGATTTGAGGATCTTCCTTTCAATACATTATACGGAGAAACCTTACTAGAGGACTTAGGAACTTTATTCAAAACATAACATAAAATCAATATAATTTCCCTTCACCAATGGGGAGCAACACCAGAATTCAACGAAATAGAAACAACCAATTCAGTTAATGTTTTATTCTTACGTTCAGCTTTACCATTCATTTCATGTGAATAAGGTGTCGTTTTCTCATGCAAGATACCATATGATTTATAAACTCAAAAAAGGGAGAAGAATCATATTCAGTTCCTCTATCACTATGAAATTGTTTGATTTTCTTATTAAACTGATTTTCAACTTCGGTCACGAACACTTTAAATATATCAAAGTCACCACTCTTATGTTTCAACAAATAAACATATGTGTAGTCAGAGCTATCATCAATGAATGTGATAAAACAACGATGTCCACTTCTAGTTAACATGCCATCCAATTCACATATATCATAATGAATCAAGTCAAAGGGTTCAGATTCACGAAAAACATATTTATGTGGTGCTTTAGTTATCTTAGCTTGACTACAAAATTCACATTTAACAAAATCATTCATAGATACTTTTGAAATTAAGCCTAAGTTACTCATGTTGGACACAATACGCTAATTAACTTGGCAGAATCTAGCATGCCAAACATAGACAAAACACAAGTAAAAAAAAAAGCATCCATTTTATTCATGTCAACATTCAATTTGATCATACCATCTACAACATAACCCTTCCCCACAAACATCTCATTCTTTGTTAAAGTAAATAACCACACCTAATGTTTGATAGAAGCCCGCTTTGTTGAGGAGGTAGCCAGAAACCAAATTCTTTCTTATGTCCAAAGTGTGCAATACGTCCTTCAGTGTCAGGTTTCGCCCAGATGTGAACTTCAACTCCACAGTACTAGAACCAGCAAATCCAATAGTGTGATTATCTTCCATCAACACTTTCACATCTTCATTCGCAGCAGTGTATGTCTTGAACACACTTTAATCATAGCTGACATGGCGGGAAGCGCTGGTGTCAACCCACCACCCATCAACTAACCCCCTAAATAGGTTGATCTCGGATATCATCGCAATAAGTAGTGATTCTTCATTCAGGTTTACACTGGCTTGAGAAGTGTTCGTTTGTCTATTCTAACACTTGCGTGCCATGTGACCCCATTTTCCATAATTGAAGCAGAGGAATAGGGTCGGATAACTCTTTGGTGGTTGTTGCGGAGGATTCTGCGGTGGTCTGAACTGGTTTCTTGGCTAGTTTGAATTCCCACAGATAGGAGGATTGCGGTTTTGGTTCGTCTTTTGAGACTGAACTTTGAAACTGCTTTGGTTAGGTTTTAGCATCGTTGTGGGCCTTTGGTTGACCATCAGCACCTCGTCTCCCTGGTCTTGTTTTCGAGCCTCCTCTTCAATGCGCAGTCGGGTGATCAAGTTTCGAGCGAGAACTCATTTGTCTTGTGTTTGAGAGCATTATTGAAGTCCTTCCATAATGGAGGTAGTTTGTCAATAATTACTGCGACTTTGAAGTGCCCGTCTAACACCATTCCTTCGGACATGACCTCGTGGGTAATCTTCTGAAGCTCATGGGATTGCCCTTCCACAAACTTCTCATCTGTCATCTGGAATTTGAGGTAGCGGCGGACAACATACTTCTTGGTGTCGGCTTCCTCGGTTTCGTACTTCTTCTGGAGCGCCTCCCAAATCTTGTTTGCGGGACTATCACCGGTGTTGTAGTAGTCGTAGAGGTCGTTTGAGAGGCCGTTGAGGATGAAATTCTTGCAGATGAAGTCATTCTCAGTCCAGCTTGCCAGCATATTGCTTTGAGCCTCCTTCTAGGTTGCGTCCGCCTTGTCATCAATGACTGGTTTGGGGGTGTTGAGAACAACAATCACCTTCTTCATGGTAAGGAAGAACATCATATTTTGTCTCCATCACTTGAAGTGAGCTCCCTCGAACCAGAATGGACGGTTGATGTCAGCTCCGATAAGTCTAACATTGATATCATCGGTCGACATGGTAGTAGAACATTTTAAAATTGTTAAAACATAAGAAATAAACTGAATTGAAACTAGTTATCGATAAGTTGAGTCGCGGACTAGGTCGCTCTCTTTAAAACATTTGTAGCACTGCCTGGATGTATGCACGGCAAACTATCAACCTCAACGTTTCGTAAGATAAAACACCCTATTCAAAAAATATTGAACTGTGTTGAACTGCATAGAACAATTCAAGAACTACACTAGAAATAGAACTATGCTCTCAAATTGGGATTGAAAGTTGGAATGAAGAGTGTGAATAATGAATTGTGAAATTACTGAATTTGAGAGTGTCTTTTATAGCCAAAAACCTCAACGGCTATTTTCAAAATAAACGCACGTTTAGCAGAACAATCAAATCATGCGCAAAAAATTAGGAGAAAAGATTTGCGCTGACCAAAACAAAAAATTATAATACATTTTTTTTCAAAAAATCAAAATTTGTTCCAATAGACTTGTTTAACAATATATATATATATATATAACAAAGGTGAGAGTCAAATTATTGAACAAATCCCCAATAATCTAAAATGAATTCAAGCAATTAAAAGGACAAAGACTTGTAATTGAGTTACGATGGCACACAAATAAAGAGTTGCAAAATAAACGTAATTTAGTAACAACAAGACATGTCATACAACGAAAATACGTCATAGTCAAATATGATAGAAATTTTAGAGGGTAAGATTACAATTATAACTTAAGCATAAAAGGAACACTTACCTCTTGAAGCATCCATAGTTGAATCAACAACCTTTATTCAACTTGTATTTCAAAATAGTTTACAAAAAAGAGAGAGAGATCGAGAGAAGAGAGATGGAAGAACACAGATGTGTCTGTATTTTTGTTTTGTTGCATACAAACTCATCTCATTTGTTCTATATTTATAAAATGAATATATGAATAAATATTCATTTAATTAGAATCCGAAATGGATCAAACAATTATCTCTTAAATTTGGGCCTCAAACACAATGGGTTTGTTTGCATAAACAAATATCTCTCTATTAAGATTAGCGGGCTATAGGCTTACTAGTCTTAACACGGTCATCTCCATTTAGCTAGCCTCGTGATAGGAAACTCGTTGACTGCACATTGGGCTACAAATTGGGTCCCGAGTGAATAAACCTTACATATCACAATTTATTCACTTTATATATATAGACCAATTCTATAAAATGGTTTTTATAATAATACGAAATACATATTACAAAAATTACGTGTGTGCTAATAATGAACCAATGTTATTCCACAAGATTAAATAAATAATCCAACAAAATATTCAACGACATATCACTCAAGAACCCGTAGGTGTTAAAAATATAAATCCTCCAAATATATTCAATTTAATACCCATATCGAAAAATTGATTAAAAGAAGCGATATCTTTCAAACATAAGTTGAATCAGAACCCAAATAAACCAAAAAAGACCGAAAGAAAACACAAAAGAAAGGACGTCAACTTCACGCACGCCTAGACACATGAGGCAGCATGCGAGGCTAACACGCGTCCCCTCCCAGCTGAGCTCCTCTTCTGGCCTGCCACGTAGTCAATTGACCAATACTCCTTTGAACTGTCTGCATACAATATATTCGTTCCCCTTGGTTGCAATTAAAAATTTAGTTGGGACCTGGTTAGCTCCCCCGTGTGAACACTCCGCCTCCCTTTCTCATATTTCTCCTCCACCCAAACGCCCGTACACCTATTTACTCACACCATATTTATTTAAGGAAAAATTATAGGAAGCCGATATGCACGTGGCACTTGTGACACCTATCCCCCTAAAACTTTTATGCTTGACACTCAGTCCCTCAGTATTTGGCAAAGTACTGTTCAGTTAGTTAAATCTAACTGAAATACACAATCTTTCCTCGCATGCATGACACATGCCTAATTATTATTTTTAAAATACTAATTTTATCCTTATTTACCCTTTTAATTTATAATTCATAACACATGAAGACTCCGACGCCAGAATCTTCAAAATGTTAGAAGTTTATGGCGCCAAAAACTCAATTTTTGGCCGGAAAGTAAGTTTTTTTTTTGTCGGAAACTACATTTCTTGCCAGAACTTTAGAGTTTTTGGCCGGAATATAAGTTTTTAGCTTAAAATTTCAATAGTTGTTGGAATTCATCAAAACAAAAAAAATCACATATTTGCATAGTTTTACATAAACAATATAGCAACAAAATCACATATTTGCATAATTTACAATTTTACAATTTTGACTTGCACCAATTTCATGAAGAAAAAAGAGAAAAAAAAAAAAGAAATTGAAGTTGGGCAATGAGAAAAAAAATTACATACATAAACATTTGAAATTAGAAATCTGATAATTTATGAACCCTAAATCCAAAATCAAACCAAAATTCAAACAAAAATTCAACAAAAATTTACATATTTGGTGCTCATGAAGGAGAAGTCGCCGGATTTGTGCAGCCAGCGATACAGCACTGTGCAGATCTCGCCTGTGTCGTGAAGGTCGTCGGCTCCATGCTCGTTGATGGTGGACCACATCACCGTTGATGGAGGACCATAACATCGTTGATGGATAGACGAGCACGGCGAAGAGTGACGTAGAGGATGTCGGAGAAGGAGAGAGGACGGGGACGTCGCCATAGCTGTGAACTCACTGTCGTCATTGACATAGATCTCCAAACCTCGCCTGAGCCTTGGATGTCCAGTTCTCACCTAAGTCGTGCAGCCGTCAACGTCGTGCTCGCTTATGGTGACCACAGCACCGTCGATGGCAGACCTTTTCTCGAAGAGAGAGATGAGCACGTCGGAGAGAGAAGCAGAGGATGCTAGAGAAGGAGAGACGATAAGGAAGCCGCCATGGTCGTGGCCGTCGCGTTGAGCTCGCCATAGTGTTGATTGGATTAGGGTTTTGCTGCTTTTGCATGTAGTGAGGAGTGAAGGAGAGAGATGAATTTTTTTCTCCCAATTTTAGGCCTTGTTTGGTTTGATTAAACACAAAACTATAAGGGTATAATGATTTGTTTAAACGAAACTAACGGTATTAAGGACGGAATAGTACTTTATCAAGTACACAAGAGCTGAGTGTCAAGCTTTATAGTTATAGGGGGTTAAGTGTTAGAAGTCTATATATAGTACATATGAGTTGTGTGTAATTTCTCATTTATTTAATAAGGGTAAAATAGTTTGAAACCCTCTGAACTTGTCTCAATTTTAGAGTTGGCCTCTATTTAGGGTTTCCGTTTGTTTAGAACCCTGGAGTGACAATTTTTTTTAAATTTGATCAATGTGACCTGTTATAACAAGTTTATAACTTCCACATCAGCATGAGATGCTACATCACCTTACCCAGTCAGCTATGGATGCCACGTCATCAGGTCATGTGCACCGCACATGACCATTTAAAAAATTAAACTTCCTAAATACCCCTCATCTTCCCATTTGCAATCCTAATCACCACTAACCTTAACTCCAAGTACCTAAACAAAAATGTCATTTCTTTATCAGCAAACAAAAATGTCTTCACAGGGGAACAATCCACGGCCCTGTTGAAAAGCTTGCGTATATTTCTAGTTTCTCATAAATGTAGCTAAGAACCATAGAAGGAACTTAAATTTATTTATCTTGTAAAACTATCCAACATGAAGCAAAACTGTCCAGATACAAAAGGGTTGGAATTATTTTTTTCAATTTCACTATCATTTCTTAGCAATCAATCAATCCCAATACAAACTTCTAAACCCCAATAAAAAAATCATCAAAATTAACAAATTGAGCCCAATGTTTACGAAAATAAAAGAAAAGGGTAATTACAGATGGCTACCATGAACTATCACTCTTTTGCAAGTTACTACCCTAAAATATTTTTTGTAACTTTCGACTACCTTAAACTATGCAATCGTTGTTCCGTCAGTTAAGTTGGATGAAAAATTACTCTCTCTCATCATG
>JAYMTA010006440.1:0-10416 GCA_036897625.1 Pelargonium cotyledonis
ATAAAAGGAGACTCAAGTCAACATTATCAGGTTCGGTTAATTTACTCTTTGAATGCACTGGTAAGAACTCGAAAACGCTCTCAAACGTTCTTCGTGTTCTTCGTGTGTTCTTCATCAATCTTCGAATATTTTTTATATTAAGAACGATATTTGGAGATTCGATTCTTAGTTTTTACATATTTTCTGTTTGTGTGGAGACTTATTCTCACGCCAGAGGCGTTTCCTCGGACACACATCCGGAGGACCGCTTAACGGTGCGTTACCTGCGCATGCCTACAGTCAATGACCGGACGTGGATCACTGCTACCACCTCATATTGAAGACCTGATTTGACTTAGTCAAAATCCCTAGCATTTGGGGAAAAGAAGACCTAAATTGGACTTAGTCAGAAACCTTAACTCTTGGATAAGAAGGACTAGACGACGACATACCGGACCCTTGAATTGACTCAGAAAAAATTGTAAAATCAACTAGAACTAGTTTATCAAGGTTATATGCTCAAGTACATACTGATAAATGTCTCGCGCGGCCTTTTCATTGCCCATCTTTCCAAAATGTTATCTTCCAACTTATTTAGTTGACTGATTGCATACTGTTAATAAGAGAGAAAAAATAATTGTAAGAGAATATCATCTGCGCAGCCAAATAAGCATCATATTAAACAACGGGCATAACGACATAAGAATCAGTTGGAGTCAAAGCAATCAAAGTCTCAAAAGATGTTTAAAATAAAGTGACGCCATTGATGTATACTAAATTAAGGTACCCAGTCAACCATCAATACGTCTACTAAATATATACACGTCTCTTAGAACAAAAACATTTAAAAAACCATTGTTGAAAGACAAGAATATGAAGAAAAAAAGTTCTTCATAGAGTTTTGCTTGAATAAACCAAGATACAAAGACTATATACCAATCAAGAGAGATTAAATGCAAAGAGAGAACGCAAAGATCACATATAACTTAGAATCAAACTTAATATGGCCAACTTCATGTAAATAAGGGCTCTTGTCCAATTGACAAGATCAATATGATTCTAATATATTCTAACAACCATCAAGTACATATCTTTTCTAAGAAAATTACAACAACTCTCAAGAATTTTGATCACAACAAATTGAAAATTACAATATCACAGTGTTGACAGTAATCTTCAACCTTTATATAGTCTATTTTAGAATATGTGTACTAGTTCGGACACTTTGCTTGTACAACAATTTATCTTTTTACTCTAGCCGTCCTACTAAAACTACATTTCTACAAATGGAAGGACAATTTTATTAGTGATTAACTTCACACATAACAATCTAAGTATAATTAACTTGTTTAGAGGATATTATTGGTAGACTAACTATAATTATCATTAAAAAGAAGCATAACACTGAAGGGTGGCTTCCATTTTCAGTGTAGTGAAGAGTTAAAGTGGGATGGGATATTATTACACAAAAGATGAAACGGATTAAACAGCCAGCTGCAGAAGTATCTTCTTTCCAGGTCAGCTTCATGGTTTCTCAACATCTTGGGATCAGTAATTGTAAGGATTCCAAACCAAAAGGTTAAAATGTTAGGTGAGGGGGCCAATTGGTACATGAAGTGGTTTCAAAATCATTACACTTGCACCTTGGGATACTTCAAAATTCATTCCTATGTGCAAATCATACAACACAATGTGCTCCGCATTTGGGCCTAGAATTAACGGGGAGGTAACACAATTGGATAAGAGCCCAAAACCAAATCAGCTCCAACACCATATTAAGTTTCCAACCCAGAAGGCTTAGGCTCTTAGCTATCAGGTGGAGGGGCCCAGCAAGTAAATGATGTTCTCTTAAACTCCAAACTTTCAATATGAGATATTCAACTATGTATAAACTAATCCCAAGAGAGCAAACTTGTTTTTAAAAAGTATTAACTTCAGCCCAGTCTTCTTCGTTTAACTGTCTTCTTATTTCTATTTCAGTTTTTTAGCCATAGTGTTTCAAATATTATGAAATTACAATACTAAAGGACTACCTGCTTTCTACCAGTAATGGTTTTATTTATCATGGTTTCCTTCAAAGAAAATGATAACTGATTGATTTGATTTCTCTAAGTCTAAGAAAACAAAAATGCACTTGCACAAGAAGGAAATCTAGGATATTGCATACAACTGCATGGTAGACTAAAATCCAAAATAATGATGCTTTAGCCTAATCATGTCAAACTGTCGGATCTTTAATAAATAAAAACAATGCTGGTATCAAATTGTCTGTGGGAATCCTTTATTTCAATTCAGGAGTGGACTATGACAATTCCAGAACCATGTATACTTGAAAGATCAACGAGACATAAACAAAACGTACCATCATTTCTGAAAAAAATATACACAAATGATTTGACAGGGAAAAGGAGAAGCTTCAACTCACATATAGTGTATTTAATTGAACACAAAGAGTTGGCGTTGTGAGGACATTTATTTCAGTGGACCTTTTCTCATCAGGCAGCCTAGGGTCAAATAGTTCCTTCTTTACAAAAGCCTTTATTCCAACCCCCTTACTATATCTTGTCAGAATAGGTACTGGTGGAATCAAATCATCCTTGCTAGCTGCATGAACAACATAATACTTAAGTAAGAATCCACTTTGTACAGTAAAAGAGGGGGGTAGGGGGGGAGTTAAATACAGATATTGTAGAATTTAAAATGGGTACATAGATATTCAGCTTGTGTGTTGTTGAAGTGGGTCATAATTCCCACATTAAATAAAATATGATATGAAAATGCTACATATAATGGTGCAAGTGAAACCCTACTAACAACGTTGACCTTTTAGTATGGGAAGCTCAAGCCATTGTATTTAGCCCACTATTGAAATTTAACATGGTATCAGAGTTGGTTTTGATCCAGGCCTTGGCCTAAAAGTGGCCCGTTTATGTTGCCTCCCCCTGTGGTCTCCGCCCTGCTTGCACAGGAATATGCATGCAGCGGTCCACGTGTGGAAGAAAAACACCTACACGTGAGGGGGAGTGCCGATTTATAAAGCCCTCGGTTGTGCACGTGTCGACCTCACCGATTAAAGAAAAATATGACTCACACGTGAGGGGAGTGTTGAAGTGGGTTATAATTCCCACATTAGATAAAATATGATATGAAGATGCTACATATAATGGAGCAAGTGAAACCCTACTAATAAGGTTGACCTTTTAGTATGGGAAGCTCAAACCATTGTATTTAGCCCACTATTGAAATTTAACATGGTATCACAGCTGGTTTTGATCCAGGCCTTGACTCAAAAATGGCCCGTTTATGTTGCCTCCCCCTGTGGTCTTCGGCTTGCTTGCAGATAAACATGCCTGTAGCGATCCACGTGTGGAAGAAAAATACCTACGCGTGAGGGGGATTGCCGATTTATAAAGGTGCAAATGAAACCCTAAACATTTGACCATTAACCATTTATAATGAGGGGAAGTATTGTATTGTGGCTGCTTGGCGCACATATGCTGAGTGGAAAGGGTTGGCCATCCCCGTTGTTGCGGAGCGGGGATTTGACGGTGTTGGGGCGGTCTCCCGCCCGTAAAAGAAACTGTTCCGCCCGTAAAAGAAACTGTTAAGAAATATCAGCTTGAGCAATTGTTAGTGTAAAGAACCATCTCAACTAAAAGCTTAAGTTGATAGTTGAAGGCCCAATATTAGTTTTATATTCAAACAAGCCCCTTCACTTGCAAACCTATTTTTGTTTTGCACGTGGCTCATGCACAGGTCCACTTCTTGCCTTGTGATGATTAATATGGGTGGCGGCAAGATTCGAACCCGGGATCTTTTGTCACCAATGCTCTGATATCATGTAAAGAATCATCTTAACTAAAAGCTTAAGTTGATAGTTGAAGGTCCAATATTAGTTTTATACTCTAACAGTTAGCTCATGATTTGGAAGGAGGAATAGTAGAACTATGCTATGAATTTTATGCCAACTTCACTTCTATTCGGGTGAAAGATTTTTTATTTATAAGCAAGCGTACTGACCGAAACTCGAACCTGAGACCTCTGAAAAAACAAACACATTTTACCAATTGCTCCAATGATAGTTGGTAATTGGGGCAGTCTCCTGGTCATAAAAGTAATTGCTAAGAAATATCACCTCGAGCAATTGTTAGCTCATGATTTGGAAAGAGGAATGGTAGAATTGTGCCATGAATTTTATGTCAACTTCACTTCTGTTAAGAATGACAATATTGTGGTTTGGGTGAAACAATTCCACATCTTCCTTGTCAGATAAATGAGTGATTTGGGATGTCGTATGTGCCGGAAAAAGAATGTGAGTTCAAGAAATTGTTAGAGACTAGAATTTCAAGGAAAAATTTGGAGCGCACTATTGGCCTACCTTCTGCTTATAACATGGTCCGGATCACGGGGAAGACGATGACGGTCCCATTGAGTAGCCTCAATTTGGAGGCTAAGACCATGTGATCAGTAAGAAATCTTCCCTCACTGTCGCATGGCCTCTTTGGATACACATCGAGTTGCGCTAGTGTATTGTTTACTTAATGGCAAGAAATATGACTTTGGCAGAATAATACTTGATGGATTCTTGGAGGGTTACAAGAGAAAATAGCTATGGTTTCCCAACATGATCACCAAATTGTACTTGAAGAATGAAGTAGAAGTTAGTTCTTCAGAGGAACGCACAACTCCAGCAATTGTTTTAGGCAAAAACAATGTGGCACATATGAAGATCGAGGGGAAAACAAGCGGTGGTCAAAGGAGTAGGCCACGACATGTTGCGGATGTAGGTGGCTCTAGCTCAACACCGGGTTCAGGAGTGGACAAGCTCCCGCATTGAAAGATCGATAAACTAACTGAGTTGATCATTGACTCGACTGCAAAGGCGGCACAATATGTCAAGTGTGCTTGGAGGAGCGCCACCAATCCCGCATGTCGCACTGAGGAGCCAAAGGATTATGAGACATCCAATCTCTCATTTTTCCATTTGCCAGACTCAGAGGATGAGGTAAAGAGCAATGATGATGATGAGCAGAATGTGGAATGAGCGTGTCCACTAAGTAGGGTAACTCTGTTTTTTATTTTTGTATTTTAATTGCTAGTTTTATAGTTTTTAGCACTTGTTTGTTTGTTTTTATTTGTTGTTTGACTTATTTTGCTAGAGTGCATGATCTAGTAAGATAAGATGGGCTTTATTTTTGTTATTTTCTGGTTTTGTTTTGTTTTTGTGTCGAAGCTTAGATTTTGCCAGTGGGGGCACTGAGGTTTAAGTTTGGGGAGGAGGGGGTCATTATATGACCATTCTTTTTGTTTAATTTCCTTAAAAGGAAATGATACAAAATCAGAAGCAGCACATACTAACCTAACTTCTCAGTGACATTATTTGCAAACACTTGAAATGCATTGTCAATGCCGCGGAACAGGCCACTCAACTCTGAAGGCCTCATTGGAACTTTAAGAGCAAAAAATTGATCAACAGTCTGCAGTAAG
This sequence comes from Pelargonium cotyledonis, assembly GCA_036897625.1. Lineage (NCBI taxonomy): Eukaryota > Viridiplantae > Streptophyta > Magnoliopsida > Geraniales > Geraniaceae > Pelargonium > Pelargonium cotyledonis. The sequence goes on from JAYMTA010006440.1 coordinate 5,467, forward strand.
AAAAAAATATTTAGAATAGATATTAGCATTATCTGTACGAGATAAATAATTGCGGTATGAAATGTACAGAATAGGACAGATACTGATGCCAATAAGTAATTTTGGCATGGTAAGTTTGCAAACCTTCAAAAGCAAATTGCACTTACAAGCAGAATGAAGTTTGACTAAATTTAGGCTCTGAAAACTTGTTCATCTTTGAAAAATGAATTATGAACCAACATTGATAGAATAAACTTATACATTTTAACCATACCTAGCTTCATTTCATCAGCTGACAATTGACAAATATACATTGGAACAGAGTTTTATTGGCTTTGTGAGGTTAATGAACTAAGGACGAGTATATTAGTGCAGACTTCTTCGAAAGCTCTGCTGAATTATAAGCTCCCCTATTATAGTCATGCACTGATCCAAGATCAAATATATACTTATAAATCCAGTTCAGCATGGCTCATTTACAACCCTATACTTATTCGATCCAAACGCACGCACAATACAATATATTGAACTTTGGAGAATAATTTAATTATATGGCCAATCCCATGAAAATTAACCATTTTTTTCCCAACCTAACACCTTTTGAAGTATGTAATCTGCTAGATTCATACTTAGTAATTAGCTTCAGAATACTAGAAACCTAGACATTTATCAATGGAGCATAATTTTGTTCAGTTTATATGATATAAGAATGAGGCTAGTAGTCATAACATGAGCAATTGCTTTATTCCACATTATGTATTAAAAATGATACCACACCATGCTCTGGTTGTATCAAAGATATTTGATGCAATCTGAAAGTGTACATAAACAATATTAACCACAACTTGGTCCTAAAAAATTTTGTAAATGTAACTCCACAATAACAAGCTCAGGTCCATACCTCCTCCACAATTCTATAAATTTCAACGATTGAACTTCCATGTCGAAGTTGAGCTGATATTGGTTCCCATCGCTGTAAGAGGAATTACACATACACAATAATACATCAGATGAGTTTCTCAAGCTGAGGGGATAAAGAAACAAGAGTAGGCCAAGCAAAAAGTAAGACTAAAATAGATTTTCAGATTTCATATCTGGTTTTGATTTTCTATTTGCTTATCCTACATGTATCTTGTCTTGAGGCTGCGTTTCCTTCTAGGAAACTCGGTCCCCTTTAATTATATTAATATATATTATCCTTTGCTTATAAAAATAAAAAGACAAATGAATATACGTAACTTAGATGCAGGTTAGCATGATATAAAACAATGCAGCAAGAATGAGAGACAAATTGACAGAGGCACATCAATGACTGCAGGGAAACTAAACACTATGTTTTACTTCTACATGTCAAATAAGAAAACTAATTAATTCCACTCATTGGGTGGATAAAACAAAATGAAATTTAGAATTCACCTCCTGTTGGATAGCACGTTCAATCCATCCTAAAATTCGTCCCAGCTGTGAATTGAGCCAACGCATCACCAATGTTCCGGATATAGATTCAATCTGCACAATATAATTTTATTATAAAAAATAGCGGAAGTAAGAAATGTGATAGCTTGCTGTAAAGCATAACAAATAACCACCATTTTACGGCGACTTTGTTTTTAGTTACAGATCAATATATACTTTACACTTTGATTACAAACATGAACCAGTATTTGGCAATTTACTACTACGTAATCAGCTTAGCAAAAAAATTACAGCACAAGAAAAAAAGAAAGGAAAAGGATGATGAAACAACTTAAGCTAATTCACTCCATCTAGTTCACCTGATATGGAGTTAGTTTTTTGAAGTAGACGTCAGCAGTCCCCTCTTCACAAGTACACATAATTAGAGACATTACATACTGTTCCAGGCTATCAGCTGCCGGAAGAACAGTTACACTATCCTCAGTCAGATGTTCAGCACAATCAAGAAAAGGTTTCTGCAAATAACAGACTGGTTAAATCCATTCATTTCAAAGGAAACTTCAGGCTACATCAAAGCAATAAATGGTTAAAGCACCATTCAACTATTCAAATAAGCTTACCAATCTAATCCCATATAGCTTATGAACAAGGGATGCTGAAACAACAGTTGCCTGTGGATGCCTCTGAGATAAAATTGGCATGAAAGTGGTTGCATCTTTTTTAAGAAGACTTTTGGTTTCCTCTGCAAGTAATCCCAAAGGATGTTCATGTGTTGTGCCTGACCTCTCCACGGCCTGTAATACCTGATGAAAGGAAAGAGAATATCAGAGAAACCAACAAGCTTTACTAGAGTTAAACAGAGCAACAATAATATAATTAATTCCAATTAACATTATTCTAGTTGAATTACATTTGGAGACATATATTAACAATAGCTTACAAGTACTACCAATGGAAAGCAGGTTTGATGTACATAGCCATGCTGGAATAACCAACCTCTCAGCTCAGCGTATACACACCATGAACTCTAAGTGTATGATAGAATAAAAACCATCTCATAGGTTACAGTGGGAACATGGTGGAACACATGGAATACAGAGAAACAATGATCATTACATGTCACGGTTTGTAGAATAGCTACGGGATGTTATGAAGGTATAATCCTAATTCCTAACACTAAATCATGAAGGAAAATGAATGATTACACCTGTACGAGTATTTATGTGAATACGTATGTGCATGATTCAACAATTAAATAAGTTACATAGTGCATAACCAGCAAAACACTCACCCTCGCAAATGCATTCTTAATAGATGATGATATATATGATTCTAGCTGATCCCGATCCGTGGCAGCAGTAGACTGCATTGCCTGTGGAAAAAGTGAAACGTGCAACTTTGAGCACTTGAAAGAAAACTACACAAAAATGTTTGAGAAGATAATTGAACACAACTCTGGACTATATAACTTTAAATAAAGATTTCATCACAACCAGAACTGCTTACTTAAGACATAGATAAAAGAGATATACATACAGCTTCATTTTCTTCCAAAAGGAGCCTCCGAACAACCATTGCAATTGCTACTACACTCTCCATCATTCGTGATCCCTGCAAGAGAATATATGATCCAATACTGAATTGCACAACTGGGAGACAATCACAGAAAACAAGTGGAAGAGCTGTAGGCAAGGAAGACAAACAGTCCGACAAGAACCAAAAGTATGAGGAGCGAAATAGAAATTAATACGTAGATAGTGGAGGGTGGTTACATGTCAAGCCCAATTATTATCCTATCATCTGATCCTAAGAGAACTGTAGGCAAGGAAGACAAGCAGTCCAACAGGAACCAGAATTATGAGTAACAAAACCGATAATTATATGTAGATAATGGAGGGTGGTTAGATGTCAAGCCAAATTATCATCCTATCATTTGATCTTGGAAATATAGTAGCCAATGATTTAGTAACATTACATTTAAAGAAGAATGGAAAAGAGAGAGAGAGAGAGAGAGAGAGAGAGAAGAAGAAGAAGGTCACATTGTCAATGAGAACATTATCCCCATTCTTCATCTTACATGGAAAAAGAAATGTACAAAAGGATATTCATTTTTCAGTAGAAAAATGTTTTAAATAAGCACTGAGACATTTTTTAGGTTCTTAAGTCCAAGTGGCAACTTTTAAGCTTTGATGATTTCACATAATATCACAAATTTTCAAAAAAGCGTTGATAAATTTCAATAAAGGGCTACACATATATATATCTTATATATTTCTAATGTGAACTTTAGTCGCCACTTATACACTCCCTATCATGTCACTCACATTTCTTCTTTTATTGTGGTCTCGAGCTTGACACATGCACAATCGAGGGATATTTAAATCGACACTCCCCCTCACGTGTAGGTATTTTCTTTTTGCATGTGGCCCACTATAAGTATGTCCTTATGCAAGGGGGCCAGAGACCCCACATGGGGAGGCAACCTAGTGGGGCCAGTCCTCGATAAATACCAGTAGTGATACAAGTCAAATTTTGATAATATGCAACACATAATGGATTGGGCTTCCAGTACTGAAAGATGAACGCTTTTATTAGGGTTTAACTTCCCACCACAATATGTAACTCATTATCTTATATTTGCCCAATATGAGTCTATAATCACTACTTCAACAGAAACAAAGATTCGGCTTCTAAGCACCACCAAAGTATTTATTTTGTAAAGGACGCGAGGGGAAATAAAAGAGAACATTCAAATGCTAAATTTTATGCATTTATGTGCATCAGCATGAATTGTTTATACTTTATACCGTATCATATTACGTCACAATACACAAATATGGAGAAACGTTGATAAGTTTCAAACAATGCAATTCCACAAACCTCAGCGAAGTGCAGATGATAGTCTCCTAACTGTTTCTCAGCCCATTTCTGGATGGGTGATAAGAAAGATTGTAAGAAAGAAATTTCTCGAAAACCCTCTTCACCTCCAACTTTTGAGCGCAAACTTTTCAAGTGTGACCTCTCTTGTGGACCACGTTGTTCCTTCAACGGAACTTTCTTCAACTGTTCAATTGCATGTTGCAATAGTCGTTGCTCACCCGTAATAACATACTGTGATGACACAACCAAATAATTATAGTAAATTGTGGCAATGGAGATGAAGATGACAACAAGAACCATCAATATAAACAATTTAAAAATAAACATCAAAAGGCAACATAAGAGACATTGGTGTCCCTGAATTCTCAACAATCAAGTTAAGCAATCCTCTATGAGTCTGCACAGAGCATTTTCCTATGTAAATGTAACAGAATACAGATAGCCATTTCAACAAATGCATACGGCTACACATTAGAAAACGGATAGTCCATACGGCTACACAATAATTTACCAAATAATTATAGTAAATTGTGGCAATGAAGATGAAGATGACAACCAGGACTATCAATATAAACAATTTAAAAATAAACATCAAAAGGCAACATAAGAGACATTGGTGTCCCTGAATTCTCAACAATCAAGTTAAGCAATCCTCTATGAGTCCATGACAGCACA
>JAYMTA010006441.1:0-10415 GCA_036897625.1 Pelargonium cotyledonis
CCCCCGTCGGACGATAGCAAAGCTCTTCAAACTTTCAAGAAAATAATGTTCCATGAAACTTTACCAGAAACAGGGGCTGCGGCGAACCGACGACGGGATGGGTTCGAGAAAGTGGAACCAAACAGGCTCTATTGACTTCAATTATTTATTTCTTTATTTATTTTTATATTCATAAGCAGTGGCGGAGCCAAGGGGCGGCCGTGGTGTGCCGGTGCCCATGCCAGCCTCCGAGGTCTTCTATATACATCAATGAAATCTGTGATTTGATTAGGCATCTCTTGGTCAATTGAAAGCAACGTCTATCTTTAAACTTGAAATTTTTATTTCAAATCTTGTTTTTTATCATATTTTTGTCATTTGAACTTTTTTGTGGCCTCTCTTGAACAAATTTCTGGCTCCGCCATTGTTTATAACCCATTAATTAGTTACACTAATTGCATGCACTCAGAAGCTAAGAATTATTACAGTGATTCTTTTTTATCAGTTAAGTGTAGGAGCTGAGTCATTAATTGATTAAGACCATGATTTAGGGTTTAATAATTATTTAGGGTTTCATTAAACATGCATGCATGATATTGGTGGTCAATCAATCGCTTTCACGAGTGACTACACATGGTCAATTTTGCAATATCTGAAAGGAATATATGATCCTAGGTATAGTTTATTTTTGCATACTAAGAGCTCGTAATGTGTAGTTTTTTTTTTATATATTAAATTTTCAGAAAGTTTTGTTTTCTATTATTAGCTTTTGAAAGACTCTGCATGGAATTTAGTAATCTTAGTTTTGTTTTCAGAAGTTTCTTTGGCAACTTGTAATTAATTAATCATTTTAAAATCACTGATTCACTATTGTTGAAGAGGGCCAGAGCACACCACAGAGGCACAGACCACACCACCTTTTAAAAAAAATGTGCATGCACTGTGTGCACAACTGGTTTCAGATTCAGAAGCTGACAGAGATAGATAAGGTTGGCACTAGAATTAAACTAGACAAGCCACATCTATGCTTGTTAACTCCACTTCTCTTTCGGTAGTGTTGAAAGATAGATAATTCTCACGAGTCTTGAAACATACACATGCAATTAATATATATATTTAAGAATTCTTTTTACTAATACTAATATTCATGTACCATTTTGGACCGGGGTATAAACTTGAAACGATTGACCTCTTTATGATAAAGTATCGTGGTTATGTTAATTTATAGTTTAAGTTTTGGGTAGATAAAAGCTTAGGCGTGTACCCAAAAAGTCATCTTAAGCGTGAAAATGAGAATTTATATCACGAGGAGTCCTAAACACATCAAGTTTAAAAAGAGTTTATGAACTATGGAAAATGGAGTTTCCTTTATTTTGTTGTCAGATTCATAACTCTAATTGGGCTTTACATCCACAAAACAATGTTTACCATAGAAGCCCATTTCATTTTGGAGCACTAATTAGAGGCATAATTTTGGTCTCATGATACATTTTCTTATTTAACAAACCAACAAGAAAAAAAAAAATATTGTTACAATATATGACTTTACAGTTCATCTGGTGAACCAAAAGTGGAAGTAGGAGTGATAAAGTTGATGAAAAGATAAAAATATTCATTGTTGCATGGATAAGGGTCTAATAGGTATCATTCAATTTGAAAGAAAACTTGTCAACTTGAATCTGTAATGGCATGTGGTGTAAGGCAATGCCATGTCAGAACCACACCATAACTTCACAAAAGTCAATTACAGTGGAATAGAGGTGACAATTTCTCGAATCGGATTTTACAAAAATCAAGTCGAAAACTCGAAACTTGAATCTTAATTGAAAAGTTGTGAGTTAAGTTGAGTTTGAATCTTATTAGTCAAAAACAGGTTCTTGTGACTTCCGACCCACTTTTTTAGGGTTGGTGTGATAAGGTATAGACCGAAAAAAAATGAACTCATTTGACCTTCATAGTACTCGACACATGGTCTTAGCAATTTTCTCAAGATAAACATACCCATATGACCCGAGTCCGCAAATATACAAATTACGCTTCAATCAACTACAGTTCTAATCCAATTGTTAGTTTTTCAGATGAATCTTGTACGTATTTATTTGTGTGAATACGTCCATTTAATTTTGTTAAAGTGTAGGGCTGATAATGTTGCCATAATGCTTCCTAAAATAGCATATTCCCAAAACTTTAAGCCACCAGCAAAGCAAGAATTAAGAATATACTCCATCACTTTAAGATTCATGAACATCAATATTTATCTCCATTTGCACCATCCTCTGACCATACAGGGAGGGCATGTAGGAGAGGAGACACATCTTGCTGACATGGCAAACACATTCATGTCCACATATGCAGTTGACGTGGACTGGTTGCTTGCGTGTCGACCTAGGATTCGATAAGAAAGAATCCTAATCACCATGTTTTAGAAGATAAATAAGACAGTGCCTGCTCTGGCCTCGGATATATATAAATGCATGTCGATTCTATATTCTGAATATGGGGGCCATTTTTCGTCAATAATAGCTAGAGAATCCACATCCTAATGGCACCACCCACCCATCAATATCTTACTCTATAAGTTCTGGACTACAAAAGTAGCCGTTGCTTTCGAATTTCGGATATTCCATCGTGTTATGTGAAAATCATGTCAAGTATAAGATAATTTTGTGCAATTAACTCTTATATGCAAGTTTATTCATAATAAATATGAGTCAACTGACAATTAGTTGGTTTGTCTACATTTTAGAACATATATATATTAAGGATAAATGTGAGATTGAACGATATTTTATCTAGGTCTACTAAAACTATATTGACCTAATCAATTATAATAATCAATCTTATAAAGTAAAAACATATACATACATACATATAAACAGAGTTCTTAGAGTCATATTGAGCAGCAATCATTATAAAAGTTTTTATTTATGAAGAACAATACAGTATATAAGTAATGTCATTTTCACAACTTATTTATTTTTATCAGCGATCAATACTTTACTTATTAATATAAAAAAAAACGAGAATTAAAATCTCAAATGAAGTTAGAGATTTGAGACATCAATATTGAAATCAACTCTAATATAAACAACCAAAAAGATAATGAAAGTTCAGAAAAATGAAATTTGGAGAGTAAATAAAAAAGAGCCAAATGCGGTGTTAAATTATGTTTATGGTAAACGCCATGTTCTGATATAAACGCGGTTTTAGGATTTTGAGAAGCAAAGATAGGAGGAACTGTGAGAGTTTTGAATTAACGTAAAAAGGAAATAGAAATATTTTTTTTTTATTCAAATACGATTTTAAATAATATTCGCATAATATATTACTATTATATGGATACTTCTATAAATAATAAGTGATGACTTTATAATTTTCTGTGACTTTAAGCCACGATGATATCACATGCGGCAAAAGATGGAATGACATTATACACTTATTTATGCGGGAAAGCGAAGGCTTACTCCGCCGGACAAGACGGAGATATTAGAAGGTTTTGCGTTTAAGAGTTGAATTATTTCATTCTTATTTTTCTAGATCTCTAGTAATTGCTCCGAGCGCTTTTAAAAAAAAAAAAAATTAGGTTCATGTAACAATAAATTTTGTAGGTGTATACCTACATGGCCCATTTTATGATTTTCCAAGCTCCACGTGTACTTTGTGCAGTAGAAGATGTGGATGCAGAGTTTTCTCATGTTTTCACCGTTGACTTTTAATTTTCTTTTAAAAGAAACAGTGGAGTGGTTGACTTCGGACAGTTGTCGCTGCGCCAAGCCATTGAGTCACTACCCAATTCCTTGAACAAATTCCAGAAGTAGCCAATGCAAGAAGATGGTTGTAATTTGTAAATGTGCTCTGTTACTTTCTCTCTCGAATAAGCACTCTGCTCAGAGGACCTCCTCCACCACCGCCATGTCCATAAAACTGAAAGTCCACGCCTTTGCCGGCAATCCTCTGGGTTCCAGAACACCAAAACCAAGCAATCCAATTTCACCATCATCTGCTCTCGAGATCCTCAAGACCCGTATTTCAGAGACTACCCACCTCCCATCTTCGCCGGATTTCAAGGTCTTGCCCTTTAGAAAGGGAAATCCCTTGGCGTCTACTTCGGTTAGTGGCGATTCGGAGCCGAATTGGCACCTGGGTTGGATTGCTTTGTCTGATTGGAAAGAGTTTTTGTCCGATTCTGGGGTTCAGCTGAGCGCCGACTCGTTGGTTTATCTGGGTTCGCGATCGGAGGAGGATGTGGTGTATTGGGCGATTGATGTGTCTGATGTGAGTGGTTTGGTTACCGAATTGGGTAGCAGGAGATTGTGTTTTGTGGAGCTGAGAACCCTAATGGTGGCTACTGATTGGGCCAACGACCAGGCAATGGGGGAGCTTGCTGTTGCTGGTCATGTAAGTGGTGTTATAGTTTCTTGAGTTTCTATGTTTCAATCACATTTGTAAATTGTAATTGTTACAAGTTTATCTTGCAATTATTTTCTTTTAAATTGAGCTTATTTATCTTATGGGTTGTGATTTATCATCATCTTTGCCATGATTGGTGAAGAGGGTCTTGCTCATTGTAAAATGTTGTAGCCTGCAGTGGTGTCTTCAGATGCTAGAAGTAGAGAGCTTAAAAGTTACTTTAAGCATTGCTGCTTATAGGAGCTTGTCTTCTCTTTCCTGTTGCATCACATGTGTTGACATTGCTCAATTATCCAATGCTGCTAAGAGTTGCATGTGTATTGTGTATCTTTTGTTTGGTGTTTGACAGGCTAGGGCATTGCTAGAATGGCATAATTTATCGCGCTTTTGTGGACATTGTGGGGAGAAAACTCTCCCAAAGGAAGAAGGAAGCAGTGCTCAAATGAGTTATGCGGAAAGAGAATTTACCCTCGTGTTGATCCCGTATGCTGATGCTTATCATTTCTCTGTTTCAAGCAGTTGTTAAATCTTTTATTCTCTTGTTGTCAAGAGATGTCTCATTAATTTATCTGCTTCATGTCTTCCTACAACAGGTAGTCATTATGTTAGTTATTGATAAAGAAAATGACCGTGCACTTTTAAGTAGACAATCAAGATATGTACCCCGGATGTGGAGTTGCTTGTCTGGTTTTATTGAGGTAAGTGCACTGGCCAACTTTAGTTATTATCCGTGTCACATGCTCTCTGAAATAAAAGCTTTATTGCCTCATTATGTTGATGTAGATCCTTTTTTATGTGACTTTATTGGTTTGGATTATTGCCATGACTGAATCCTAAATGAACTTTATCTTTTACCCTTGAGTATCCAGTATTATGTACTACACTCTATATACTAATTATTTATTTATTTTAGAAAAAGTTCAATAAGCAATTTCAATAGTCTTAGTATATGTATCTAGTCCTCCATATCTTTTTCCACTTTCCTTTATTTTGTATGTAAATGTGTTGTTCCTTCTGTTGTTAGCCAGGAGAAAGCTTAGAAGAGGCAGTGAGGAGAGAAACATGGGAGGAGACCGGTATTGAAGTGGGGGAAGTTGTTTATCATAGTTCTCAGCCATGGCCTGGTATGTGTTATGCAACATTTTTTTTATGCAATGGCAACTTGGATTCATTACTTTTATGTTATAGTTGCGAATTCATGAATGATAGAATGTATATATGTTTGTGTGTTTGTGATTATGCATGTGCAGAAATCTAAAAGAGGTATTGATGTAAGTTATGTTGGTCTAAATTTGTAACTTGACTAAGAAACACCGTTTCCTAATATTATGGATTAGGTGCATTTATCCTGTTTCACTATTTTTCTTCACCAAGCGCCGTACCTTCTGATGAATATGCTTTTGGTTAGCACTTTTAAATGCATGTCATTTGTCTTTCTCGCATACTCTATTGCCTTGGTGCATGCATGCATTCAACTATGCAGGGGTGTTCAGGAGTATAATAATTGAATAATTTAATTGTGAAGGTCCAATTTGTAACTTGAGCAAGAAAGGACGTATCCCAACTATTTCGGGTTGTGGATGTTTCTTACCGTCTGACTGATATTTTATCATGTTGAAACAGCAGTCTTTCATCTCCATATCTGATAAAACTTGCAGTTCCAACAACCTTAGGTCTATTGATGGTGGTTGAATCATGGTTACTGTCACCTAATGCATTAGAAGATGAAATTAGTTCTTGGATATGTTGATTATTGAGAATTGATATTTAAACGTAAATTTTTCTATCAACGGTCTTTTATTGTAAATGTTGACTAAAATGCACTATCCTATTGTAAATAATGCACTTTAAATGCTGCAGTAATATGAGATCATCTACGTTGCATACGTATTTGATGAATTTCTTCTGATTTTCTTGTTTGTGTCGTTTTATGACAGTTGATAGATTAGTCTTAGTAATTTTTTTTGCTGTTTTATGCATACTTACATGCTGGTTTTTCTTTTATGTTCTGATTAATTAATATTCTGGTGATTTTATTTGTTCCTAGTTGGACCAAAGTACCAAACAGCATGCCATGCCAGTTAATGGTTGGGCTCTTTGCATATGCAAAATCATTTGAAATAGATGTGGACAAGAAAGAGCTGGAAGGTACTTCAGTCTTTAAACACGCAACATCCTTAAACAAAATTATTGAGTACTTCCATTCATTGTGATGCAACAATCTTAAAACTGTGTGTAGATGCTAAGTGGCACAGTAGAGAAGATGTCAAAGAAGCATTGACATTTGCAGAGTACACGAAGGCGCAAAAGACCGCAGCAGCCAGAGTGGAGCAGATGTGCAAGGGTGTTGAGAAAGGACAGAGTTTTGCTGCAGATTTCAAGTGGAAAGCGGGGAACTTGCGTCCATGTTTATCCCCGGTCCCTTTGCGATCGCTCATCACCTCATATCTTCCTGGGTTTACCAAGATACTGCAATCGGTGTTAAAGCTGACATGAAGCAACTTAGCACTTCTTTCTCCAATTTGTAGCTCGGCCTTATTTCATTATCTGTAAAAAAAAGAACCTCACTGATCTGTTGTATCATTATAGTATCCAACAAAATGGCAAGATGCTTGTTATCAGAAACCAATTGTTCCTCTGTTTCCTATTTAATATATTTGCCAGTTGCAATCCATTATTGAACAAACAATTTTGATTTGAACCAAACAAATATATGTATCTGATGACACAGCAACATCAACTGGTTAAGCAGCTTTTGCAGTAGATTTAGCCCAGCTTAGAGTTGATCTAGCCAAAGCATCCATGGGATCAATGCACTTTTTAAGAAGAGGATCATCACTAGGCAAAAGACCTTGCATTTCATCAGAAGCAAGAATGACCATATTCACAGCCCTCACCAAAAGAACCTGGATTGCAATTCTCAGTAGATTTCTTGCCCCTTCCATGTCCTTGTTGTTCATTGCTCCAACTGCTGGAATCACAATGTGCTCCATCGTCGCCTTGTCCGGCAACACTACCTCAAACCCCTGCACGTTTCAGGCCGCGTGTCACCAAAAGCCCACAAGGGTAAAAAGGTAAAGAGGGCGAAACAAACAGTGTAAATAAGAGAAGGACATGAAGGCAAAGGTAAGCATGTATCCCCACAAAGATACAATGACTACAGAAAAGACCGAGACTGGTATAGGCATAGGAGGGGCTTTCACTCCCGAGAGCCTTGTTTTGCAGGATAGGTATCGAGAGAAAGAGGCGGAGAACTCCCCCGTGCAAGGGATGGAAAGAAAAGGAAGCAACAATCACAATCATGTTCCAAAAGTTGACAACAAAACAAATGAGAAAGCCCATGCTTTGATGCTTTTGAATTATGTGAACAATTTTTTTGCAGGCTATGCAAAACTAAGTCAAAACTACAATAAGCAAGAACCTAACAATCTTTGCCTTAAAACCAGATACTTTCCGTCAGATGCATCTTTAGTAGAGCTCCTATTATTGAGTAGATTCTACAAAATGTTCTATTCCTAGCATGTTCAAGTTACAAAAAATCTTGTACACAGTTCAATCATGAATCAGACTTAGAATATACATACCTGACTCTGCAGTTTCTCCTTGTAAAAGCTAGCCATTAAAGCTGTATCAGTAGTAAGCACCCCGATCCGGACCTTACTTCCAGCTTCAAGAGGCTTGAAATTAGCTTCCTTGAGCTCCCTGGCAACACATTCACCAACATGAAAGAATGGCAGAGAGCAACCTTCGGATATCTCATCATGCCATGCATGAGATAGATGGCATGGCATAACTATGCAACCAGCTCCAGACTGCTCAAGAAAAGCTCTTTTGTGCCTCAAGTTCTCAACTATTGGCCCATGGTTTATTTGGAACTCAACATTTTTCTTGTTGAACCAATGGAATGAGCCTTCATATGAAAACTGTCTATTCAAAACGGGATCGCTGCACACGACGAAAGGGACGAGTTTTTCACCATCTCTTGAGCTCCACCACACAAGCTTTTCCAAGAAAATTAGAGTTGAGAAGACTGATACACCTCCCATTATGCCAACAGTGTTTATCTGGCTCATCAGAGAAGAACTAGAAGCTCTGGTTAAAGATGCACCAGAGACAGAAATGTTCTCAGACTCAAGTACAGCTACAGATGGATTTGATCTTGTTCTAAACTGGACCCTATTCTTATTTACATTTCCTACAAAAACTGGTGGAAGGTGCAACATATTAACATCCATTTTCATGCATCCCCCCAGCTTCCCAAAAGTACTAAACATTTCTAAGAACACAAAGGAAACAAAATCTCTGTAAAACAGTCCTTGATCCTATCCCAAATTCCTTATAGATGAGAACCCAGATCACAAAATCCACAACATTTGAGGCTTAGATGTAAAATTGCCTCACAAGCATTTCATCAAACACTTAGAACGCTAAAACTGAATGTTTACTAGACATAGGTACTGGAACTACCCAACTTTGAAGTGCCTTTTTATATGTGGAGATATCACATGAATGTCAAAATCCAGCTGAAAAGCTAGGAATTTTACAGAATCGTCAAGGCCTACCACAATTGAGTACCAATCAAACATAGACACAATAATTTTTTTATAAATAAAATAAACATTGAAAACAAAATGACATGGAAGCAGAATCTAGAGCCTTTCCTGAATCTTGTCTAGAAAATATGAAAATGATGGTTCTGTACCATTACCTCAGAAATAAAAGATTCCTTGTTTTGAATTAGGAAAAAGATGTAAAATATTTTTGCATTGAAACTTGATCTCCGTCGATTGAATCTCACATAGATCGAGGAGATTCGTTCTTTATAGTTGAGTTTATTGTTCCGTGTACGTAAAATCACCGAATTCAAGCTTAATAGAAGGAAATAAGATTGACCCGGATAAAAAAATTCAAAATTTACAAGTTGGACATAACCAAAAATGAAAAGAAAAAACATCCATAAAAATCATCAAAATTGAGTTAAAATGACTTGTGGTTTGGTGGTAGAGGGTGAGTTTTAGAGTGTAGAAATGATGAGACAAGTTGATGAGTCCAGCAATCAATAAGTGATTGACAAATTGCACATGAAAATTTTGTCCTGAATCCAATTGATTTCGGTGTACAAATTATTGAAGAAAATTGCATCTTTATTGGACAACAAAGAGAGAGACATCAACGAACGAAACTTAAGACACCTACAATTGATTGGAGAGGGCATGTGACAATTTTTTGTCTTTTCTCATACATCAATTATTTGGCTATTTCCATAACCCAAAAATAAATAAATTACTGCTCAAAAAGTGACGTCTCCTATCTTGACAATTTTCCATAATGATCAACATATACTAATTTTATGGGGTTTGAGTTCTGAAATAGATTAACGTGTTTAGTGAAAATTAGTGTGTGTACACTAGAATTCATTTTCGAAGTTTTCTATTAAATGAATTTACTTATAAAGAAAAATGTGTATCTACTGTTTCATAGCTCCATCAACATAAGATGTATTTATTCTTACATCGAATGATGAAGTGACACCGGATATTTAATGAGTGTACTTGATGATCGCTTAGATAGATGACTAGTGCAAAAGAAATTTAAAGAAGTCATCACAAGTTCTTGAGTCGTCAGGAAATTAAAAGATTCATTTTCATGGTGCGCTCACACACACTTGTGGCAGTAGTGGGCTTGAGCCTAATTAAGATAGTTGACACTTGACAACGCATTTCTTGACTACCAAATATATTCAATTCTTTTTTTAGGAGTATTCACGTATGTATTTGACATAACTAGTGAAAATGTTTAGGCTACGTTTGGTACGTAGTAACAAAATAGAATGGAATAAGCATTCCAGTTAGAAAGCTTTTTTAGTTGGAATGCTCATTCCATATCATATGTTTGGTATGGACTAGATTCATTTTCTATTTTAGGTTGAAAAAATTATCACTAAAATTGTTTTTATATACTTAGATGAAAAAAAATCATCATTTTTTATGTTTAATATTTTCGACATAACTATTGTATATTTCTTT
>JAYMTA010006442.1:0-10415 GCA_036897625.1 Pelargonium cotyledonis
CCACATAGTCGTGCCGGTTTACCTTCAGGAGTCCCTTTTTAATTATAAATATTTTTTCTTTTATTATATTAAGGGCAATGTGGTCATTTCAACATAATACGCATTATTTTAGACAATTTTACCAAGCAATAATTTTTTTTCTCAAACTCCTTCCAGACATTTTTTTACCAAACAAACCTCATATTCTCTATAGACAATAAAAACTCCTTCCAGCTATCTCTATAGACATTTTACCTCTATAGACGTTGAGTAGACTTACCAAACAAGGCCTAAAAGTTCAAGAATTAATTTGAATCAATATTTGAAAATTCATGAACTATTTTGTGCCAAATAAAAGTTCATACGCCAAATTAAGTCAAAACGTGAATATTCATGGACTCTTTTGATTAAAAATATCCTTAGACCAAATTAAATTAAAACACAAAAATTCAGTCATCAAATTGAGTCTTTCGTGTTTTCGATAATGTGATTCAAGAGCTTCAGTAGTACTGGCTAGCCTGTGCATCTATACAGCTCCATTGACCATGTCTTTAATCTCTCTCTTTAAGCATGGATACAATTGTTTTTGAATACCCCCACTGTTTTTGGATTTTCTAAAGGTTCAATGCATGTAGGAGAAGGTGAATCCACCATGTTTGGATGCCATATATCTCCAAAAGTTTACCATTACCATAACAAAACAAAACAAACAAAAAAAAACATAGACCAAGTACTTTGTTTTTTCAAAGTACCAATCTTTTGTTTCATTTTGTTGTTGGTTGAATCAAAACCTATATCCATGAAGATGCTTAGCCCATCTCCTAGCCATGTAAGGATCATGATGATCCCAAGCTTCACCACTACTCCCATCTCTTCCTCCATATTCTACACCATCACTACCAATCTCACTTCTCTCCCTCTTATCCCCAAAACTCACCACAACCTCTCCTGTTCTAATCACCTCTTCAACTCCACTCTCAACATAGCTATACCCTACACACACATCTCCATTGTCCCCCAATTCTAACAACATCCTCTTCTCTTCGCCCCGCCTTAGTTCCCCAATCCTAATGATCCTTCCCTCCTCCCCGATCCTCAGTTGGATTCCCCGAACCACCCGTCCTAGAATCCTTGCTAGGAACTCTTCAAACTCGCGCATTACAAACACATTTGATGTGCCAATCCCGAATCCTACGTGGAACCGGTGTATTGGGAGGGCGAACGTTGTCCCAGCTGAGAGATGGGATCTCGTCGGGGTATCAGAAAGGTGGAGGATGCAAGACTCGGGGTTCTTGTGTGCTCGGTCTTCTAGAATCTTTACCCCTTTCTTGAGTCCTTCCATTGGATCCGCGTGCCCCATGTAGAACAAGCGGTCAATGACTTGCAACGCTGCTCGTTTCCCCTCAGAGGTCATGCGCCAAAGGGGGAAAACCCGAGCAGCTGAGGATGAGTGGGAGACAATGGCAAGGCGATCAATGGGACGCAAGGAGAAGACTACTAAGCTCATTGATTGCTTGAGGAGCCTCAGGTGTGGTCCATTGGGGCTAGCAACTAGGACCAAGTCAATTGCTCGTTGGTGCGCCAATTTGACTGATAGACAGGCTTTGCTCGAGGAACACACGTATGGAACCATCCCGTTTGATGTGAAATGCTTGGGCACTCTACGTGGATGGCACGAGGCCATGCCTTGAAATGCTGCTGGAGCAATAGGAACCAAAGAGAGATCAATGCGAGGATGTTCGGGTGTATGGTCAGGCTCAATGGGATCGTCATCATCATAGCGAGCAGAGCGAAGGAAGGAGCGCCTGTGGACCCGAAAAGAAGCTATGGAATCATCAAGGATCCGGATAACGGGGTCACTTTGGTTGCAAGAAATGGAACAAGGCGGGTTCAGGTTGCGAGGAAGCTGAGTCCAATAGGCTCGGCATATAGGACAGGTGGTGTTTCCATGGCGGACATTGGAAGATATGCAAGAAAAATGGAAAGCATGAGAGCACTGAGCTGTGAATATGGCTTGGCCTGAGATGAAACCATTGCTGTAACTCAAAGGATCCAAGCAAATTGCACAGATGTTCTGCAAAATTATGAACAAAAAAACAGCAAAAACCTCAAAAATCTGTTCAATCCTAGACAAAATTTTCAAGAACCAAAGAGTAAATACAAAGAGGTGATTGAGATTTTTTTGAAGTATCAATGGACATGAAGATCACACGTATTTGTGAAATTTTATTGTCTAAATGACAATATTGGAATGGTAGGTACATTGATATTTCAAATTGCTGCAAAATCTGAGAAAGTTTAGGATTTTTTTTTCCTTTCAAAACTCAATTGATGATGATAATAAATGCTTGAAAACAGGAGTTTTCAAAGTGGGGTTGTGACTGATACTACTAGCATTGGACTTTTGCAGCAGAAATATTCTCAGGATCTTAAACATGCAATAAGTTTTTTTCCTAAAAAAAAAAACTAAGATGCTATGAAGTAGTACTAAAGTAAAACTAGTAATTTAGGAAAGTATTGAGTTGTTTGCAAGATTAGTTAAAGATGTGAATAAAAAACAATAAGGTAAAAACCACAATTTGGTTTATGCTGTTATTTTTCGCTAGTTTATCCGTCAAGTGAGCTGACTAGTAGTTTATTGACATGGCGATCCAAGTGTATTCAATTACTCAAGCGACAACGCATGAGTAAAACTAATAGAAATGGAAGGCAATGACCATGTTGGACGATGTATGAAAGTTACTACTTTCGGTTAAAATAAGTCGAGGGACCAAATTGAGGCTTTTACCGAACAACAATTAACCAAATGTTGATTCCAAGAGCTGGAAATTTGATCCAAAAAAGGGTTACTGTTTGTGTATGGAGCAAGGTGCAAGAAATAAAAGTTGAAGACTCATGAATCTGAATTAGGATTTGAGAAAAAAATATATGGTTACCTTAATGGTGGTAGTGACAGTGGTATCTGCATGGTCTATGACATGCTCTCCTTTTCTGGGAGACAGAGCTGCTGATGAACATGAGATCTGCAACTACCCAAAAACATGAAAACCAATTTTTACCACAAAACAAAAAACATAGCTGTTTTTTCACATTTCAGATGATCATTGACATGAATATAGACAATAAAAATGAAAACTTGATGAGACCCAGATGAAGAATTTGCAGTTGTGAAAATGGGTTGCTTACAGAAAAATCAGAGGAGTGAATGGGAGTTGGATCCACCACTACCAGAGGTTGTGTGCAAGAGAAGGAGCTGCAAGCTGCATGAACCATTTTCATGGCTGCTCTTTTGAGTTTTGAAGAAACTGTTTCTCCACCAACCATCTCTCTTTCAATTGATCCTTGTTATCTGTGATTTACTGTAAATTTATGGCTTGATTGATCAATGTAGTGATGATTCAGAGGAAGAAACAGAGAGAGACAGAGACAGAAACAGAATAGCCTGCAAAACTCTGCAGTGTGCACATCAGTTGGTGTCTCTTCTAAATTGGTTGGTGTTGTGTAGTTTTATATTTACCTCACTGTTGCATAGAACAGGAGGAGTCACTTTTGTACACAAACATCTCAATTAAAAAAAAAAAGATATTTTAAAACAAAAATAGGATTTTCTCAAATTTTTATCCAAAAAAATCAACTAAAACTTATCCAAGCGTTTAAAATTGATCTAAGTGTGGTATGTTCTAAAGGTGTTCGATTGTGGACCCGTTTTGAAAACCTTATATTTAAGCTAAAATTTATTAGAATCAAATTATATATTCTAAGTCCCAAACTCAGCTAAAAAATGTAAAAAAGACAGTATATTGTTGAAGGAAACAATGGGTTGTGGGTGCAAAAGAAAATAAAAATCAGTGCACAGAGAAAAGGATTGATCATAAATGGTGATTGTGGAGTCTGTACTGTGAAATGCTTGAAACGAAACGACACTCAACTGTTTGTACGTACTGTATATAAAACAAACGTGGAGAGTCCAGAATGTTCTGTAATTCAATTCAATGCAATGCAATGCAATAAATAGAATGTTGTGTATGTGTCTTCTCTCATTGTCTCCACAATTAAGCTGCACCTGATTTATTGAGGTTTTAAGTCTCTTTCTCTGCTTTCATGTAAAGTGACTATTTGTATCTCCACTTTTGCTTTGGAAGGACTCTTTTTTACATGTAATTGAGTTTCAATTATGAGGGGTACAATTTTGCAATGTTTAATTTTTTGTGATGAGCCTGACTGAACTCGGGACGTAAAAGACACATTACGAAATCTATTTGTTCATGCTTCGTTAGTATTGTCATGATGAAATTAGTTGGTCGAGTTTAGCATTCATGCCCTGCTGCTTGTTGTGTATCCTTCTCGTGCCTCCATTCAGGAGCGTTGGGATGGTTTCAATGTGTCTTTTAGATTTGCTATTATTGGGCGAGAGGAACAATGAAACTATGACAGCACCAAATGTAGTGTTGTTAAGCAACTCAAAACATATATAATGGAAACTTGAAACTCAAAGAAAACAAGATTTGAATTTGAAATTCCAAGATGGTGGCAACAAATGGATATACTTTGGCATGACAAGAAAGTGAGGGATGATACAAATTAAAGGATACAATTGACAGTATTGTGATGTGTGGAATCTCTCTTTTTCTGAGTTGTGCACATAAAAAGAAGGGGAAAGGAAAAAAAGAAAAGACTGCTAGTGTCTACAACTTCTAGTTGGCAGTCTTACAAAGTGGCAACATGTTTTGGCATTACATTTTGACCAGGTCAAATTAAGATATATTTTTTTTTTATGTACGTGGTTCTCAGAGTATAAAGTTAGTATTGAGTTTTTAATTATCAGATTAAACTTTTAACGGAGATGTCAAAGATTTGGTGACAAAAGATCCTAAGTTTGTGTCCTACTACAACCCATATTAAATTTCAACACAAGACAAGACGTGAACATGTGCATTTGCCACATGTAAAGCGAAAATGAGCTTGCACGTGAGGGTTTTAGTTGAGATGGTTTAGGTAATCATAAAAGATTCTAGTAGCTAATGATTGGGAGGGAGAGGTTTTGAAATGTTCTAATAATGATCAAGTTTCATACTAAAAATTTATATTATATTGTTATGTGATGTCTTTATTTTATAAGTTGGTCCAGTTTAAAGCCATCCCTTCCAATGCTCAAAAAAGTAAATGCAAGTGGCTGAATCTATCCAGCAAATTAGTAAATCTACTTTTGACTTTGATTCTCACAGGTTTTTGCATAAAGATTTTCCACTATACAATGTAAAATGTGGTTGGTATGTATGTTACATTATATGTTTATCAGCTACTTCTACAAATACAACAGTAAAGAACAAACAAGTTCCTAGTATGATAACTGGCCTAAAAAATATACAGTCTAAGCGTGTTGAGAGACGTCGGTTATGCAACCAGGCCAGCCTCCTCGCTGTCGGGTACTACAATGTCCAGCCTCATCGACGGTTTGTATTTATGTGGAATTTCTGCACCCGCCTGCATGCATAGTTCAACTACAGCTGGTGCTTTGCCGTAGAACCTCTTGAGTGCACTTTTCAAGGGAGGTCCTCTAGGGTCCCTAACATGCCACACAAAATTTGCCGGGAAAACTTCGTCCACAGTGGCATCTTGCCAACCGTGTTTTCCATCCCTCCACTGGTGCTTAAATTCCCCGCAAAGCTTCACATTGTGACCCCAAGGCCCCACGTGAACCTCTTGGCAATACCCACATGCCTTCACAGTGTATTTGTTCATCAATTTTGACACACCTGATCTAACTGTCTCATATGCGTTCAGTGTTTCTTGTGCAATCCTTGGTAACTCTGGCAACAGAGGGGGTGGGAATCGCATACCAGCCCCATGCGTATCAAGATCAACAAATGATGAAGAATCTGCAGAATGCCTTGGCTTAGGCTCTGGCACTAATCCACCTCGGTCAATCACTTTCCTTCCTAGAATTCTGATGGGATTGGTTCTTCGGCGTGAAGGATACTCAGGTATATCCACACCAGCTTGGATGCATAATTCCACAACTGCTGGAATCCTATCATAGTCAAACCGATTTTCATGCTTGATACGCCGACCAAAAGGATCGAAGAGATGATATGACTCAATGGGGATAAGCACGTCATCAATGGAAGCTTTGACCCATGAGTGATAGCTATTGCGTTTTTCACTTGCTCGACCCAGGCATTCTTGAATATCATGACCAGAATGGGCCACATGAAGCTCAGGGCATTTACTGCATAATTAATGGCTAAAACATATTAGTTCCCTAAGATATTGGCCTAACTTGCCAAAGGATATGCTAACAAATGGGATAAATGAGGAATAATACTAGAAAGTATGTGTAAAATTTACCTGCAACCATACACAGGAACAACATGCAAAAGCTGTGCTGTGCCTTTAATCAAAAGTTTCCAGGCATCCAACACTTCATAAGCAACAGGAATAAGTTCGGGAACAAGTAAACCATTTTTCGGAGGCTCCAGGGGCTTTTCTATACCCCTCTCTGCAAGTTTTTTCTCATCCCTTCCAGTCTTCTTGATCTCCTTTATAGGGATTGCATAGGGTTTCTTCTTTTTCTTGGGCAGAATGGGTGGAAGATCTACATTTTGGGGAAGTGCTCCTTTTTTCTTCACTACCGGATCTCGTCTCGGATTTCGACTGGCACAAACAATGATCCCTAACAATGCTGGTCTAGCATTATGAAGCTGTTGATATCTAAACTGCAACTAAAATGAGACTGTAGTGTTAGTCTCTCAATAACATATATCCAGTAAATAAGCATCAAGGACAAAATGTTAAACTGCTATATAGATTAATATGTTCTAAAAATTAAGAGCAAGACTACTTCAAAAAACCCTCACTATTATAACTAATGCAAGTACCATTTCAGAGAGTGATTACAAATAAAATGGATATCATCTATTCATCTGACAAAACAAAAGAATTTTTGCGATTTTTTTTAAAAAAACACTTAAAAGTCAAGAAATATCATGTCACCTTTTCCAATAATCCTCAATCCCTGTCTCTTGTTTCACAAAAGCCAAAAAAATAAAATAAAAGCAAAAATAATTTTTACATGAAACATATAATTTATTGTAAGCACTGGCTGTCATCACCAATATTTACTTTGATATCAGAAAAATTAACAAGCCCTAATAAACCAGTACTGGTAAGTTAAATCTTACAAATAACTCTAACTTCAAGCCCTGGTAGGCTGGTACATAACTATGGCATCCAGACATTTATGAACAATCTAGGATACTAATTACACTTGTCTAAATATTTAGTTACTATTTCCATGAATCTAGAATGAACTTGAAAATTTACATGTTATAGTATAATTTCTATCCATGTAATGGACCTCAGATTAGAGCATGAAGCACCCAAAACTCCAATATCTTACGTAAGACACAAGGATACCACACCAGACTCATGGGAGAACCGAATGTATAACCGCAACGATCAAAGCATGATAAATGATAATCTTTCAATCTGCAACATTTGATCAGTTCCATTTCAACTGAAGCAACAAATATTCTAAGGGGGGGTGATTTGAATTAATTCAGTAGCAGCCTGCACAAGGCATCTCGAGACATTCTCTTAGGTTGTACATTGAAGAAGAGCTAGAAATGCATATTACCAGTGCTTACTATTGCCCAAAATATGAGCTTTTAACATTCAGGTAGTGATTGTATTGCAAGATATAAAAGAATATAAGAACTACTAGGAACAAACATTTCATTCTGAAGAAATTTTTTGCCAACCCGCTTCAAAAATAATTTTCAAACAGGAGCTGAACCCAAAAGAGGGAAGAATACTAACCTTTGAGCCAAGAGTGTATGAACTAAAAGCTGACAATTGAGGCATCCCCAGCTCCATGATACAGGGATAAACACCTGAAAAGGTTGAATTAAACAAAACCAATAACACCATCAGGAATCACAAAATACACCGAGGACATTCAAAATATTTTTGGATTTGAGTCAAATCCAATAACATTCAAAACATAGCAAGAACATGGGATTTCAAATGACAATTCTTACCTTGTCATTTGAAATTCTATGATTTCCCAATTCCAAACATTATATTTTTACTTGAAATACCACATTTCAAATCCAAATTTCAAACAATAAACTTCAAATCAAATCCATAATCTCAAACATAACCTTATTGCACTTTTCAATAGGGACAAACAAAGTGAAATAACATTGGCTATGTTGCACCGATACCAACACCATTCGTCATTTTCAAACTCGACAACATTAAAAAAATATAATCTTTTACATCATTTGTACTTGCAATTCTTCTATTGTCAATAGTAAAATCAAATAAATTTGTATATATCAATTAAAATTCTAAGACAAATAGACACAAACAACACTTGCATCAACCCATTATTTCAATGCCACAGCTGAACATCACTCCATAGTCAAAACAACAGAAAGAAAGAAAAAATGCATAAAACATTAATGTCTCTAAATCCTCGTCACAAGCTTCTCATTAGAGCTATATAAAGAGGGGGGAAATACCATAAATACAATACCAATTACCAGAAAGAAAAAAAAAGACAGCGAATGAAGAGGAAGAAGAAAACGAACCTGATGGAGCTGAGACGGAGAAAATGAGCGGCGCTCGGACAGGAGAAGATACGTTGAATCGCGCGATGGTGAAGAGATTTTAGGCTCACTGGTTTCTCCACTCTCTGTGTTTCGTATCTCTCTGTCTGAAAATTAGATTAGGTTTTGGTCAGAGTCTCTCTTTTCCCTTCATATATTTTTTGAAAAAATATATTATATTCTCTTTCAAAATAATAGTACTATTCTCTCTTTCTTTGATGGGGCTTGAGTACAGTCGCAGCCACCTTTGGGTTTTGCCGCCGGAGCTTCACCTTTGGTATTGTCAAGAGACGTTGGAGGTATTGCCAAGAGACGTTAGAATTCAAGCAACGCGCTGTCTTTAGTCAGATATGGGTCTTACTAGTAGTTTCCTTAGTTTTTTAGTTTGTTTCTTTAGTGATTTGTCTATCTGGGTCTTACCGGTAGTTTTCTTAGTTTTTTAGTTTGTTTCTTTAGTGATTTGTCTTTCCTTGTTTGAAGTTTATTTTTGCGTGTTTTTTTGGTAGTTTAGGTATGTCTTCTCTTGTTGAAAGTGGTTGCTATAGTGATTCACAATCTGATACAGATTGTGAAGTCTGGAATAGTCTTGTCGGGTCTCGCGTTAGAACCCAGAATTTGCTATCTTGGAAGGTTTTGGGTTGTTCTTGAGACTGATATTGTCTATAAAGGGTTAGCAATCATCGATGTATGGCTTGGGTTTGTTTTGGTTTGTACGTCTATTTCTGATTTAGTTTTAGTATGTTAGGATATCTAATGTATTCAACTTTTGAGTATTAATGAAAGTTCATTTTTTCCCTAAAAAAATAGTATAAGTTAGAGAGAGGAGACCACAGTCAAAATAATATACTTCACAGTTTTATTTTTTATTATTTTGGTGCGTAAAAATGTTTACTATATAATTTTGTACGCAATTGAAATATACGAAATCAATTATGTGAATACTCATTAAGTTCAATATTCTAAATAGATTAGGTACATGATCATAGCGTTCAATATCTTGTCACGGTTCAGTGGAGGGAGAAAAATAACCGAAAAATTGTATCCAAATAAAGATTCATGATTGTCTCTCTAGCCGCAACTTGTTAGAGTTTGTTTTTTGTAACTAAGAATGGAAAAGTAGGGTGAAGTAAAGATTTTAGACCAAAAAAATTTAAGACCCTATTTTTTTCCTTCTAAATATACTCAAATTTAAATATTTATTATTAATGGTAATGTCTAGATTTAATTTGAGAATAAAAATTAACCTAAATTCCAAAACAAATCTCATATGAATAGCAACGTCTATTTTTCTTTTTCTTTTGTAAGTTCATATTTCAAAAATAGCTACAATTATGTTTTATTTGAATTCTTGATCTTCATTTGGAATAAGTTTTTGAGACAAATTCAATGTTTGGATATTCAAAAGAATTTAGTATAAACATATTTTAGTTTTTTTTTAGAATTAATTACAATATCGGTCTCTAAACTATTAAGAATGGACAGATTCATCTATTTTCAAATGTATCGAATTATTCCCCCTATTATTAAAAAGTGAAATTTACCGATGTGGAATTTTTTAAAATAAAAATAATTAAAAAATAATAATAATTACCACATGCATGTTTTTATTGAATAACATTTTGTTATCGTAAAAAAAACCATAATTTATATATTATTTTGCTATATTATTTATATTTTTTTTATTTCTTTTCTTTTTCTTTTCTCCTTCTTCATCGACAAACAGAGGCGTGCCGGTGATGCGTGGTCGGCGATGGAGGACATTGTATGGCGCGGAGGAGATGTGTGGCTGGGGGGCTTGACCAGGCGGGGGGGGGGGGCGGGGGG